>JALPQI010005377.1:0-61080 GCA_025490895.1 Thaumatotibia leucotreta
ATCCGTACTCACAGTACAGCAGATTCTTCGAAACCTCTTCCAAACTATCTTTTCCAAATATAATTTTATTTTTTTGTATGCAGCTTTCTAAATGATGGGGCTGTTGTCAAGATATGTGCACTGAAAAAAATGCTACGTTGGATTTATCACAGATTTTGCGTAATTCTAACCGGAAATTAAGGTTGATTGGGTCTTATCACAAGTTATTTTTTTGATATTACCACCCATTATGTTGGCATTCTACTAAATTAATTTGGTTTATTACACCAGTTTTTTGTTGATTTCACCAGTTGTTTCGTATAAAGTACAATGTTCTTTGTTGATTTAGACCAGAACTCTGGTATCGACTTCAACCTTTTTAGTTTTGTAAATTTGATAGCAAGGATTTGTTACATATATCAAAGTTTCCTCGTAATAAATATAGCCAACCTAAGTCACTTTGGTATATATTTTTTTCAGTGTGGCCATTCTTCCCGTGTTCCTTAAGATATCCTTGACTTATGCATAATATCCGTACTCGTTTCTGGTGCTGATTTCACTTCATTTAACTATGCCAAAGAGACTAAGATTTGTATAGGATTAAATGATCCATAGAAAATTCACATATTGTCAGCCTCTGTAGCCTAGTTGGTAGTGACCCTGCCTACGAAGCTGGAGGTTCCGGGTTCGATTCCCGGCAAGGGCATTCTTTGTGTATTTATTTATCACAAATGTTTGTTCCTTGGTCGTGGCTGTGTATGTATCTAAGTATCTATACGTATCTATCTATTATATATATCGTCGCCTGGTACCCACACCACATCACAAGCCTTAATTGACCTTACCGTGGGACTAGGTCGATTTGTGTGAGATGTCCCAAAATATTTATTATTATTTATTTATTATTATTATTTAATATGTGTCATAAATGTCATAATTCCTCTCACAGAGTATTACTGCGCCCAGGGCAATATCAAAGAAAACGTGGAGATTCACCAGAAATATTGCTCACTTCTGCAGAACATGAAGTCGTGTAGTGTAGAATGAAAAAAAAGCTTGAAAAAATAGATTTGTAGGGGTTTGGGAGAACTTTTATTGTGAATACTGAGATTGTAGTAGCAACAAAATGGCCCAATGTTATTGTTAGCTAATTTAAGACCTCCTAGTTAATTACAAAAGCCAGGAAGTATAGTTATTTAACTATATTTACCCGATTTTTTCTTTTCTTTTTCCAGTTTTTTTTTCGGTACACCCCTTAATATCGATTCACGATTCTCGGAAATATCGAGTACCTAACATACATACAAAAATCTGTCGAATTGAATACCTCTTCCTTTTTTGAAATTGGTAAAAAGTAACGATAATTTATATTTGTCTACTTCTTCAAACTAGGGTTGTCATCCGTCCGGGCTTCCGAGATTCGTCTGGGAGAAGTTTCAAAAGGTGTTCAAGGAAAAGCCCGACACTTTTCATGTCAACAAACATTGAATTGAAGTCCGAGGAAATAGGGATTTACCCCAAAATGTCCGGGTTTTTTTAAGTCTTTCTCCTGGTTTTGCGGATTTCGACATATCAGCCTTACTTCAAACCTTCAGCTTACTAAAAATGTTTTAAATTACACAAATTTCACAAAATATCAGGACTATTATACATATCACATATTTCTCGTGCTGTTGACGATTATTTAATGTAAATAAACACATTGAATGTATAATTTTTCTGACCCGTTATCTTTTTAAAATTCAATAACTGCCTAATGCAATGTTTAATGTATGTTTTAATTTAAATATACAGTTAAATTTAGAAACGTTTTACAAAAATTTTAAGTTTTTTATCTTTAAGTAAAACAGGAGACAAGACATGTTTCATTATACAGTTTTCGTAGAAATATTTCAGCAGAAGTTTAGCAGAATGTGCTCACGTTCGCCTCCGGTACTGTTTCACCAAAGGACACACTACACACCAAAAGAGACACTAAACGAGCGAATGTTCATGCTATACGAACAAATAAAACATGGAAGCCGCACGGCATACTAAATTGCCTTTCAAAAACGGTTCTGATTTTTAAACGGTTTTTATTAACTTCACCGCGTATCAACTGTCGTCGATGCTTCAAATCTTGTGATCGATTTTTCGACCACTTCTACTGCACCAAAATTAATGAAATTTGGAACTCATGTCAAGTCCCCATGACAATGCAATATTATAATATTTGTATCCTTGTACCCTCAAAGCCTGATGCTGCAGACGTACTGCTTACCTTAACCGAGAGTGTTAGACACGTGAAAATGAAAGTATAGCATGTTTGGCATAATCAAATACTAACAGCCTGATCTTGACTTCCAACTCCTCACTCCTGATGCTGCAGTACTGCCCACAATAACCGCAAGGTTTATCTTTCATCGATTTCTTGATTTTAAAGAAGTTCTTTAGATATTAAGTAGAATAGAAACATGCGAATTTAATACTAACGTCCAACTCCTCAGATCTGATACTCCAGTGTTACTGCCTGCCACAACCGCTAGGTTTAGCGATATGTAGATTTTGAAGTACTGCTTTAGACATTTGGTAGAAACATACGGATTTCATTATCATAATCATCATCATATCAGCCGAAAGACGTTCACTGGTGAATATAGGCCTCCCCCAAAGATTGCCACAAGGACCGGCCCTGTGCCACCCGCATCCAGTGACCTTCACCAGGTCATGAGTCCACCTTGTGGGGGGCCTACCCACGCTGCGCCTTCCGGTACGTGACTACCGCTCGAAAAACTTACGGCCCCAACGGCCATCGGTTTCACGCGCGACGAGCCCCGCCCACTGCCACTTCAGTTTAGCGATTCGAAGAGCTATATCGGTTATTTTGGTTCTGCTGCGGATGGTCTCATTTCTAATCCGATATCGCAGAGAGATTCCTAGCATAGCCCTCTCCTTTGCCCTTTGGGTGACATTGCATTGAGCAATATTATATAAGGCCCATTGTAAGCGAGCACGGTTTAGTACCGTAGGTCATTACTGGCAACATACGCTGATCAAAGACTTTCGTCTTCAAACCCTGCGGAATATTGGACGAAAAGATACAGACGGATTTAATACTGACTTCCAACTCCTCAAACCTGATGCTGCTGAGACACGTGTCACTGCCAGCCATGTCGGGCCTGCGGCCCTCCGGCTGATAGACTGACGGCGTGAGTGGATCGCGTAGCGTAGGGCGACCTGTCGGGCCTGCGGCCCTCCAGCTGATAGAGTGACAGCGTGAGTGGAGCGCGTAGGGCGAGCCGTCGGGCCTGCGGCCCTCCAGCTGATAGTGACAGCGTGAGTGGAGCGCGTAGGGCGAGCCGTCGGGCCTGCGGCCCTCCAGCTGATAGAGTGACAGCGTGAGTGGAGCGCGCAGGGCGAGCCGTCGGGCCTGCGGCCCTCCAGCTGATAGAGTGACAGCGTGAGTAGAGCGCGTAGGGCGAGCCGCCGGGCCTGCGGCCCTCCAGCTGATAAAGTGACAGCGTGAGTGGAGCGCGTAGGGCGAGCCGTCGGGCCTGCGGCCCTCCAGCTGATAGTGTGACAGTGTGAGTGGATCGCGTAGGGTGAGCTGTCGGGCCTGCGGCCCTCCAGCTGATAGAGTGACAGCGTGAGTGGAGCGCATAGGGCGAGCCGTCGGGCCTGCGGCCCTCCAGCTGATAGTGTGACAGCGTGAGTGGATCGCGTAGGGTGAGTTGTCGGGCCTGCGGCCCTCCAGCTGATAGAGTGACAGCGTGAGTGGAGCGCGTAGGGCGAGCCGTCAGGCCTGCGGCCCTCCAGCTGATAGAGTGACAGCGTGAGTGGATCGCGTAGCGTAGGGCGACCTGTCGGGCCTGCGGCCCTCTAGCTGATAGAGTGACAGCGTGAGTGGATCGCGTAGGGTGAGCTGTCGGGCCTACGGCCCTCCAGCTGATAGAGTGACAGCGTGAGTGGAGCGCGTAGGGCGAGCCGTCGGACCTGCGGCCTTCCAGCTGATAGTATGACAGCGTGAGTGGATCGCGTAGGGTAAGCTGTCGGGCCTACGGCCCTCCAGCTGATAGAGTGACAGCGTGAGTGGATCGCGTAACGTAGGGCGACCCGTCGGGCCTGCGGCCCTCCAGCTGATAGAGTGACAGCGTGAGTGGAGCGCGTAGGGCGAGCCGTCGGGCCTGCGGCCCTCCAGCTGATAGTGTGACAGCGTGAGTGGATGACGTAGGGTGAGCTGTCGGGCCTGCGGCCCTCCAGCTGATAGAGTGACAGCGTGAGTGGAGCGCGTAGGGCGAGCCGTCGGACCTTCGGCCCTCCAGCTGATAGAGTGACAGCGTGAGTGGATCGCGTAGGGCGAGCCGTCGGGCCTTCGGCCCTCCAGCTGGTAGAGTGACATCAGCGTGAGTGGACCGCGTAGGGCAAGCCGTCGGGCCTCGCTACTTGATTTTCTCAATAAACCAAATTGATTGAGTGCGGCTCTCTGGCCAATAAACTGACAGCGTGAGTGGATCGCGTAGCATAGGGCGACCCGTCGGGCTTGCGGCACTCCAGCTGATAGATTGACAGTGTGAGTGGATCGCGTAGGGCGAGCCGTCGGGCCTGCGGCCCTCCAGCTGATAGAGTGACAGCGTGAGTGGATCGCGTAGGGTGAGCCGTCGGGCCTGCGGCCCTCCAGCTGATAGGGTGACAGCGTGAGTGGATCGCAAAGCGTAGGGCGAGCCGTCGGGCCTTCGGCCCTCCAGCTGATAGAGTGACAGCGTGAGTTGATCGTGTAGGGCAAGCCGTCGGGCCTCGCTATTTGATTTTCTCAATAAACCAAATTGATTGATATATTCCTTATTGTCAGATCTCTGTTATCTAAGGTATTGTATGAATAACACGTCCAGTTGAGACAATTCGGGCATTCAAGCTGACATTTTTTTAGTGTCGGATTTCAAAAAATATCTATTCAGCAGCGATTCCCCTCTCGTTACACATAAAATATTGTCCATTACGTTTACACATGTTTGTGTCGTGATTAAAGCGCGAGAGTTAAACGCTAGCATCCCTAATTGTATTGAATATTACAAACGACATCCTTTGATCTGGAATAAGTTTCACTAAAAACTTGAAAATAAAATAAGTAAAAAAAGTTTTAAGTTAAACGGTTTTTATTGCACCAAAAACTAGAAAATAAAAAATATTTGTAACTAACCGTAGATGCTATTTTTTGTAGATTAGTCACGTGAAACTATTATCACTGTAGTCTTCCCAAGTCGGATGCTGAAAGCCACGTTTAGCCTCTATGTCAGTGGATTAAGCTTATCCTAATCGGAAACTTTTACCAAACTAAAATAAAAACGTGGGGCGTTATTATGAAGAAACATACAAGTTTAAAATATGTAATTGTAGCTTTAATTTTGCAATGAATCATTCATCTGTTCCAACACTTCTACAGAGGTAAATAACTTTTACCAAAGCCAGAACAAAACTTATTACTCTATTGCTGTCTTGATTTCTATGTGTGTTCTTAAATAACTATAGTGACTTAACACAATCACAATTGCGTACGCCCCACGTTTTTATTTCAGTTTGGTAAAAGTTTCCGATTAGGATACGCTTAATCCACTGACATAGAGGCTAAACGTGGCTTTCAGCATCCGACTTGGGAAGACTACAGTGATAATAGTTTCACGTGACTAATCTACAAAAAATAGCATCTACGGTTAGTTACAAATATTTTTTATTTTCTAGTTTTTGGTGCAATAAAAACCGTTTAACTTAAAACTTTTTTTACTTATTTTATTATTTGACAAGTATCACCCCCTCTTCAATGCATCACCGTATTGAATTTCCATGTCAACCTATAAAAAATTATACCGCCATTTGAAAATAGTTGTGATTGGTCCATCAAAGTTTTGATTGGCCATATTCGCGGTGTTAAGAAAAGCGCTATGTCCTGCCCATCTTGGCACAACACAAGTGAACAATTGTGTTTGGGGGCATTTTTGAGCTGGCGTTAGACGTCCATGTTATATATGGTCGCAGGACGAATTACGTTTTGTGTAACGAACCAATTTCATAGAGTGGGGATATTTCTGAGCCTCTTGGTTGCCTTCCACGATTTATTTGATGGTTACAACTAGATATTGCACCATATTATATACAAAAACGCAAGTCATACTGTTTATGTTTCAGAAGGTGTGACATTACGTAGATATTATTTATAATTATTATCATCGCTATCTGCACGAGATAAATTTGAATTGTGGCAATGTCATTTCATTTGAATTTGTTTAACCTATTATTCTCTCATCACATCATCAGCCTGTCCCAGTCCACTACTGGACTTAGGCTGCGACTCCATTGAGGCGGAGAGGAGTAGAGATGTGCAAAAGTGACCAATTACATTCTTCAAATTCAAAATTCGAAACACTGTGATGCGGTCTCATTGGCCAATTTTGCACATCTCCGCTCCTCTCCGCCTCAATGGAGCCGCAGCCTTAGGCCTTTCTATTAACTATGTGCGTACTGCGTAGACGCATTAAGAGCTAAATGCAGCGCGGGCAAGCGGGCTGGCAATCGCAGTGCCTATCATCAATCTTTTATAAACTAGTATTCAGTGACACTTCAATACCTTAGTCGACACTTACGACACCTAACGGGAAGATTTGAGGTTACAAATGTATTCCTACTGCTGCACCCTGCTATTACTTACCTACAATTGTGACTAACACTTAAGGCCTGGCCACAACAATGTTCTAAGGCGGCGAGCGAATCCATACGTTGGAGCGAGAGGTCTATATCAGGCCTACTACCGCGAAAATCGAAATTCGTAAATTTCGAGGATTTTTCTCTGTCACTCAAACGAAGGCGTCATTAGAGTGAGAGAAACAAATCCTCGAAATTACTAATTTCGGTTTTCACGGTAGGGCCGTGTGGTGACGGCAGTAAGAATACATTTTGTCACCACCCCAACTCCTCCTGCGGGTGTCATAAGAGTCGACTAAGGGATTTGTGTCACTGACCATTCTTTAATTTGATTGATGACGGGCAGCAGCATCATCATAGTAGACACATTACTGCGATCGCCAATCCGCTTGCCCAGCGTGGCGATTATGGGCATTTACCTCCTAATGCGTGTATAGGCTTAGTTAGTAGAAGAGGCCTACGTCCAGCAGTGGACTGAGGCAGGGTGATGAGGAGGCCATATCCGCTTACTATCAGGCGGGTTGTATTTATCTTTGTTTGACACTAGTATCCCTCAATACTGAACCTACTTTACGGTCATTCTCTTTATAACTCACCTACAGATACCAACTTTATTTTATTATTAATTATATTTAATCAAGTCTCCATTCATTAATTTTATCTTTAATTACTATGACTTATGTAGTTCAGAAAGTTCAAATGATAAGAAATACATAAATTATTATGGACATACGACTCCCACGAATTTACGTAGTTCGAAACGTACGCAATTTAATTTTTTTTCTTTAGATTTTTGGCGAACGCAGGAAAGAATTTCAGTACAGATGCCGCTTTTTTTACGCGCTAGTGCGAGAAATGGTTCATTTTACGTCAAGTTGAAATCTTCGGAGAGCCATATATAGTGAAAAACGTCGTACGATACTGGTGCGAAAACGAAATTCGTAACTCGTGTCGAATTTATTTCCACTCGTTTCGAACTTCATTTTTTTCGCACTTGTATCGTAATGTACTATACTATTTGCCCACTCGGCCTGCAAGTATTGCAACTTTTCGGCCTCAAGTTAACATCTGACGTCGGCCTTTCTAGGTTTCGAGTCAAACTATTCCTATGCTTCTAAGAGAAAAATCTAATCGTTATCGTAATTGCTTCAACTAATAGTATACATTATAATTAACCACACTTTACGGGCTAATTATTGAAGTATAATTGGCAAGCTTAATTAAACACATAAATTAT
Organism: Thaumatotibia leucotreta; assembly: GCA_025490895.1. Lineage (NCBI taxonomy): Eukaryota > Metazoa > Arthropoda > Insecta > Lepidoptera > Tortricidae > Thaumatotibia > Thaumatotibia leucotreta. Next base: position 7,889 of record JALPQI010005377.1, read on the forward strand.
AATTATGGGATATCATATACCAAACAAAAAACGACCAAGATCACCAACGTCCGAGCGGCATATGACATCCAATATTTATAAGTTATAACTACTGGGGAAAAAATAAAAGCACAAATCAAAATATTTAGTTAATAAATAATATGATTTATCTACAGGAATATCATAATTTCCCTGTTATGTATTCAGAAGCGGTAATGTAATGACCTATATTAAGAGACCGGTGTCTGTGGCTGTATCATAATGTTAACATTAAAGTACAGGCAGAGTACAGTGCATCATAATGTTGACATTAAAGTATCGTCGTCATGATATTAATTTTAACATTATGAAGTCAACTTCTTTTTGTTATTTTTTTTTTCAATAAATATTTATTGTAGGATATCCTTACTCAAATTGAGTGATTTCAACTGATTTGAATTTTTATATTACTTAGTGGATATCAATGAAAATAAAGGTAAATTGTCATTCTAAACTAATGATATGGATGTAGATAAAGTTATGTATGTGACTGTACATAATTAGGCATTAAACACTCGTGTGATCTTATTATGAAACTCGCCAACGGCTCGTTTCATAAAACCACACTCATGTTTAATGCCTCTTATTATGCGCCACGCCAGCCACATAAATAACTATTGTGTTTTCACAATAAGTTCATTAAACACATATAAATATTATTGGACAATCTGATAGAAATCGACCTGGTCCCACGGTAAACTTAATAAAGATTTGGGTTAGTTATGGGTACTAGGCAACATAGATACTAAAATACTTAGAAAATGATCATTTCGCAGGAACGAATTTTTTGCTAATTGGGTGGACCTAAAAGTGAAAATGCCCGTAATGTAGAATTATCTCGACTCTGCTGCTAATGGCGATTTCCACGTCATATCATAACATTATATCAATATATCATAGAAAAAATCATTTAATACGAACAGAAAAGTACGCTTAGGTATAATATTTATTGTAGTATTATCAATAATTCATTCATTGTTTTTACTTCAAGATGAATAATACCTATATTGTTCTTTTACCTAATTGACCGCAATACATAATAGATAGTTAGAAACTAATTGGTTTTCCCTATTACATAGGTATGAGGTAATAAAAATATGCCTTCCTTGAGTATAATACTTACTTATGAAGTAATACTCTTTTTTAGTACAGATGGTGTACTTTTTAGACTCTAGTGGGTCATTTTACGTCAAGTCCAAAACTTCGGAGGACCATCTGTACTAAAAACGTCGTACGAGACACGTGCAAAAAGGAAATTCGTAACTCGTGTCGATTTAAAACACTCCCTTCGATCGTGTTTTAAAACATCGCCACTCGTACTATTTTGTAGAACTAATGCAGTTTTTTTTATATATGTGCTTAGGTCCGAGTTTGTTACGGATCACATGTATTTTTATTTCATCTTGTTAGATTATTATGTTTTGGATTCACCTTAACACAAATATACTTAGAATGATGTAACTCACATGCGATTTCTGTAATAAATACATAATGTATCCTGATAATGATCACTTGATAAAGATGTATCTTTAATTTAAAGATCATACTGGTCATTAAATAGGATGATAGTGCAGTAATTCTAGATTAGACAAGCGAAATGAATCATGTGTAACGTATATAAATAGATGGCATGGGACATTTATACACATTTACACAAATCGACTTAGTCGCCTTAGTTCCACGGTAAGCTCGAGTTTAAGGGTGCGGCTCCACTGACGCGGAGCGGAGCGGAGCGGAGCGGAGCGGAGCGGAGCGGAGCTGTGGGAGCTCGGCCAATGAGACCGCATCACAGTGTTTCGAATTTGAAGAATGTAATGAGGGTTTTCTGAAATGACGTTCACCAGGGCGGCAGCACTGAGGCGTCAGGTCCAAAAACTTGTCTAAATTTTCAGAACGCCAATAGCTTCGTGTTTAAATGTTTTGTATGAGTTAATAAAATTATATAAAAATACCATCTAGTTAGCTTTTTTCGGGGCTAGATAATTGTGTTTCTTAGCGGGACCTTACGGCTAAGTGGCGCCAACTAGTGGCATACGTTTTCGAGAAAACTCTCATTGGTCAATTTTGCACAGCACCGCTCCGCTCCGCGTCAGTGGAGCCGCACCCTAAGCCTTGTATTATAGGATACTAAGCTACGATTTATTTTATTTATTCCGCAAAAGAAAATAAGAGTCACTGAGTTTTTTCTCTGTAACTTAAAAAATACTTATTTTATATGTATTACATTAACATTTTTTTTTCAATCAAGTTTATTGCTGTAACAATAACCAATAAAAAATAAACTCACTTATTTAGAAACCCTTAATAAACCTAAATAAACTAGCAGTCGCGAGAGCCTTATATTCTTTCAAGTAGTACAGGTACCTACTATAATAAATAGATACATAAGGTAAAGTGGGGTAAGATAAAACGGTTTTTTAATGGGGTAAGACAAAAAGTCGTCCTTTTGGCACAGCATCTGCTGGTAGCATTTTGTCGTACCCCATTGAAAAAACCTTTTTACCCCACCTTACCTTACTTAAATGCGTAGACAACAACCATGACTGAAAACAAATATCTTTGTGGTAACTCACAAAGAGGTGCCCTCTCCGGGATTTCAACACGGGACCTCCAGCTAAGGAGGCTGTCTATAGTTATACAATTTTAAACGTATATCCTTTCCTTTGGTGGTTGAAAATTGCTTTTTGTTAATGACTTTTTTTTTCTTGTTTCAGATATACCCAGTGCATACCAATGCCTCTCTGCTGGCATATAAGTGAGAGCATACATAGCAACAATAGTCGGCAGGACTGTAAACTGCATGTGATATAATTTATTTTATTTATAATACGACGACTAAAGAGAAACTAGGACGTACTCGTAATAAAAGATATAACTGACTATTAGAACATTCTCGAAAATAGAACGAATACTTAAAGGAAATTATAGACATTAGTGATACAGAAGATACATTAGTTAAATCGTGAGAATCAAACGATTAGAACATACTCGAAATATAATTAAGAACACTCTACATATAATTAATTGACACTACATTAAAGAAGAGATACGTAAAGAAAATACAACGGTATTTAGTGAAGAAAAGCGATTAGACAGTGAAGTAGATACAATTAAATCAGTAGCTTTAAGAGGAAAATATACTGGTGATAAAGAATTGTACAGAACGACAGAAGAAGACAAAATGAAGGACAGCCAGAAACCTTGCCAGCACACTTTGACAGACGATGCCGTGTATAAAGAAGTAGTTGTTATAGGTGAGTTTTCATATATTATTCTTTTGTAGTTTATACAGTCGGGAGCAAAACTTTCGGGTTATAGATATATTTTTTCATACAAAATACTGCATAACATGCTGATTTTACGAGTAAATTAAGGCAAATTCCGATACCATCTGATTATCCTGTACCTAAAAAGGATTCCACTGATCTTGTACCTAAAGTATCAAAATATTTGTTTAAAATCAGCATCTTTGCAGGGTTTTTTATATCTTCATATATTTGCATTAAGTGTTTTCTCCATGTGTTTTGATGAATAATGATTATTTCATAACTTGATAGATGGTAACCATTTAGAAATTTATATTGATAGTTGAATGTTGATGATAAAGAAGATAGTATACCTACTATCTACGTCACCTTTTGTACATTTAGTGTACTTAATTTAATAAATTGCAGATTATTTCTAACGCATCGTCGAATATGACAACGCCTATTAATTAACTAATTAATTTGCAACGACAATAAGTAATAACTAATAACCATAAACTAATGGTCGGGAAGCACTATTTTATTTTAGTCCCTTCCATCTGGCAAAAGATATATGCATGTATTTCGACGAAAAAAGAACTACGAATATTTTCCATATGTTTTATTGACAACTTAACAGCTTTCGCTTAAAGTTGCTATTTCTCTGGGCCCTATAGTTCTACTTAAGTCCTTCTTCTTATCTGTAACAAAGTTCCAAATAAAATTACTGGGAAGTTGCAATTTACACTTTACGGTCTTCTCTCTAAAGTTTAAAGTTCCTCAAAACTATATCTGCACCTAAAACGTTTATATTGTCGCTATGCTATTTAGAATGAGTTGAAACGCGCGCCAAATGTCATAAATACCATCAACATACTTCGAGATTGCAGTCATGCCATTCCTTTCTCTCAGCTCATTAATAATCGAAGTGAAAAAGAGATGGTGCCAAAGTTTCTGTATTGAACTTGCAAGTTTGTAAAGTTGCTAGTTTTTGTGAGATACAATGTTTTTGTATTTAGTTTGTTTACTAGAAAGGCGTGTGATCTCGGATTAGGTTTCACGTGTGTCTATTTATATTCTTTGATGATTACATTGATTACTTACTTCTTAGTAAATTTCAGATTCATTTTCAGTGTTTTATGTCTCGAAAGGTGCAGACCAAACGAGTCATGTCAATCAACGAATCATGTTTTGTGTAACGATCGAATTTCGTAGAGTAGGGGGTTAGAATAGCGAATGCTCGTTTGGTCTGAATGCATGCACCTTAATCGCTTGTATGCAGGAACGTGGATCCGCGTACGAGAAAACTATAAGAAAAAAATATTTGCAGCACACAAGAGGTTAATAATGATAGCCTTTGCACCTGTGTTCTATTTTAAGTACTGTTTACGTTAAAAATAGTATCTACAATAAATTGCATAAATACGAAACGAAATAATCCTCCCTTAAAGATACCGACTTCTTATTAAATTACACTAGAATAAACTGCAGTGTGATATATTTTTTAATTATTTTTATAAAACTGTATTTATAAAGACCGTATCGTTTATTATAAATACAAGTTCAACCTGGTCTGACTATTGAATTATGTATTTTTTGAGTTTCTATGTTCTGAGTTCATACAGCCATAGAACACTCAGAACATAGAAACTCAAAAAATACATATTTCAACGTACAATTTGTATACACATAACACTGAAAAATGTTTACACGCCATAGCGTGTAGACATTTTTCAGTGTTATGTGATATTTGGCACATATATGTTTTTAATTTTAAAAAATACGGCCAAGTTGTATTTATAACTAACGATACGAACTTTAATGCCATAACGTTTCTGTGGTTGACCACTATAATAAAAATATGACAAATATGATACATGACCCAGAATGACTCCTTGTGGTACACCGCACTTGCTAGCCCGTAATAACTATAAACATAGCGTAAGTACTTAATGGTTTACAATCATATTCATTTATCAAGTATATATCAACCATCTATCAACCTTTTTATATACTTTATACAGGGTGTTACAAACAAGGTAGTGATCTGTTTTATTTTTAGGAGGTCATTTTCAATAGAGGAGTTTTTTTTTGGGAAATAAATCTTTGTTCCGACTTTTTTTTTCCTAGTCAAAATATGATATGAGTACTATTTTTGTTACTCGTACGTACAGTCAGCGTCAATAGTATCTTACTACGAAGGCCGCATAAAAGTGTGACTCTAAGTAGTCAGTATAAGGTTGTGTATCAATAATGTGACTCTTATGTCGCTTTAAGGTTGTGTCGGATATTTTTGAGACCTTCTTAATATAAGATACTACAGGGTGAACGATATGAAGTGTTACCAATTTCAAAGGACTGCGATTTCTTAGTTGTAACAATTCATTACTATAAGTAAGAAAAAACAAGAGGAAAAATATTTCTTTTTGTGATTAAATTTATTTTTAGTCAATATGCTACCCTTTGTCTTGGGTCTTCAAAAGGTAAAAAATATTTGCTCGCAGCACGTTTGTGACCACTGGGTAGTGGTATGTGCCAGTGCAATACGATCGCTTTCTTCATTGCATTTATACTAGTATGTTTAATAGCTCTCACCTTTCTCTTCAAAATAGACCAGATAAAAAGTCCGAAACTCAATGCACTGGAGAAATGACACGTAAAATTCGGGTTTCAGCCATTTTTGGTTCTTACGATCTTTATTAGCCGAAGCTCAGTTTCGTTTTTATGTTTGAGGTCTTCAACCCAAATGTTTGCGTGCCTAAAACTTCATTGCGGTGTTCAAAACATATTTCCGATAATAAACCGCTATTACTTTGACACCAGACTTATTAAAATCTACTTGGTAACACTTCATATCGTTCACCCTGTAATGACGGTGACTGTACATCTGTATACTATTATACTACTATGGGACCAAATATGAAAACTCAAGAAAAAAATTGACGCTTCCATACATTTTGGTCAACTTATCATAGCACATTTCTATGGAAGTGTCGGTTTTTTTCTTGAGTTTTCATATTTGGTCCCATAGTAAAAGTTGTTCAAAACCATTAGTACGGTCAAATCGAACATAATTTTACCCTAAACTAGCAAATCAAGTAGTATCGCTGCATTTTTGGTATGTTGTTTAGACACCATAGGACAGTATAAAACCATATTTTGCAAGCAAAAAAAAGTTGTGCTAGCTGGGTAGTACGTGAAAAACTGCGAAATTTACGGCCATTTTTTAGTTTCTGATTTTTATTTAAAAAACCTTACGTTTTTTGATATCACATGTAAAAAAAAACTTTTAAAGACTAATAAATTTCCAACAAGTTGAGCTAACATGCATTACCGTAGGTCTTATAGTTTCAGAGATTCGAGACTTTAAAAAGTACCCCTTTTTGTAAACTAGATAAAATTTTGTGTTTTGCTAACGTTTTCGACTTAATATCGCCTCACCTAATTATGCTACGAAAAACATGTGATAATGACCTTATAGCGCACTTAATACTCTTTAATTTAAGGGTAAAATTATGTCAGTAAACTTTGTAGTTGAAGGTATAAACCCGAAATTCCAAAGGCAGGAGGCCCGCTATCTAAGTTTTTCATACAAATCGCAAGTCGAGTTGCAAAGCTGCAATTTTGGTATATTATAAAGGTCTTATAGATATATACGAAAATGCATATTAAAAGAAAAACAAAAAAATAATTTGGGCATAGGACTTAAAAAACGGAAAAAAATTCGCACTTTTTTTAGTTTTTCACGTTTAACTAAAAATCTATTATCTTTTTGATACTGATTGCTATAAAACTAAGAAACAACAATAAATTTCAAAAGATTTGAGCTACGTTGCATCACCGTAAGTTATATATATTTTGAGATACGACATTTCATAAAGTGCCCTTTTATCAAAACATAAACAAATTTTAGGTTACGTTAAAGCTATTCACTAAATATTGGCAAAACGTTCGCGCTAAGAAAAAAAAGTAATTGTAGATAATAACTACATTAAATTTGGAACAAATTGAGCCGATAACAATTACTGTAAGTCTTATAGTTGGGGGTGTACGAGGCTTCAAAACATGCATTTATTTTGTTAACTTAATGAAGGGCACATTTTGAAATGTCGTATCTCTAAATCTATATAATTTAGGGTAATGCAAGGTAGCTCAAATCCTTTCAAATGTAATATTCTTTCATAGTTTTATAGCAATTAGTATCAAAAAGTTATAGTTTTTTAGTTAAACGTCAAAAACTAAAAAAAGTCCGATTTTTTTTCAGTTTTTTACGTCCTATACCTAAATCCTTTTTTTTATTTCTTGTAATATGCATTTTCGTACATCCCTATATAGCCTATATAATATACAAAAATTGCAGCTTTGCAACACGACTTGCCATTTGTATGAAAAACTTAGATAGCGGACCTCCTGCTTTTTGAATTTCGCGTTTTTAGTTTCAATTACAAAGTTTACTGACCTGATATTACCCTTAAATGAAAGAATATTAATTGCGCTATAATATAATTATTTCATGGGTTTCGTAGCATAATTAGGTAAGGCGATATTAAACCAAAAACGTTAGCAAAACTCAACATTTTATCTAGTTTACAAAACAGGGTACTATTTGAAGTCTCGAATCTCTGAAACTATAAGACCTACGGTAATGCAAGTTATCTCATCTTGTTACAAATTCATTCATCTTTAAACGTTACCTGGTACATATTGTCAAAAAACGTAAGGCTTTTTTTATAAAAATCAGAAACAAAAAATAGACAGTAAATTTCACAGTTTTTCACGTATAACGCAGCTAGCACAACTTTTTTTTGCTTGCAAAATGTGGTTTTATACTGCCCTATGGTGTCTAAATAACATACAAAAATGCAGCTTTACTACATGTTTTGCGAGTTTAATGTACGATTTGACCGTACTACATTAACAGATTCATGTTTTATTGTTGTGTATCACCAATTTGAAGTCACCCTGTAGTTATTTTATTACACAGGTATGCATATTTTATTACGCTATAAAGGACGATTATTGCACGCCGAGCTATTATGTAACCTGGTTTATCTAACGATCTTACATAAGGGGTTCATGGCCAATGATCGAGAATAACACGCGTATGATCTATACCATTAGGAATAGGAGCAATGTAATGAATATCGAATTATCGTATCTTTTCATCATCAGCATCATCTCGGACGTCCACCCACTGCTGAACATGCCTATGTTCGAAAAGTGCTCGAGTGGAGACCACGGCTAGGCAAACGCAGCCTAGGACATCCACCCACAAGATGGACAGACGACCTTATGAAGGTCGCCGGGACACGCTGGATGCAGGTCGCATCTAACCGGTACATGTGGAGGTCCAAAGGGGAGGCCTATGTTCAGCAGTGGACGTCTTATGGCTGAGATGATAAAATAATAAAATAAATATCTTGGGACATCTCACACAGATCGACCTAGTCCCACAGTAAATTCAATTAAGGCTTGTGATGCGGGTACCAAGCGACGATATATATATAATAAATTGATACAGATAGATACTTAAATACATAGACAGCCACGATCAAGGAACAAATATTTGTGATAAATAAATACACAAATAATGCTCTCGCCGGGATTCGAACTCGGAACCTCCAGCTTCGTAGGCAGGGTCACTACCTACTAGGCTACGGAGGCTGACAATGATAGATTGATGATGATGATGATAGATTTAATTTACGTGTATTAATTGTACAGATTTGTAAATAAAGAATAAATTCAGTACTAACATGCGATGTTGCTAAGAGTAGTGACAGTTTTTGCTATCAGCTGACGAAATAAACTGATTCCTACAATGTCTTTCCCAGGACAGTACTTTAATAGCTATCGGTTCTATTTATACGCACTAGCCTGTGGAAGTTTCTCGTCAGTCAGGAGGTCAATTAGTCTCGACCGCTGCTAAATTGGGGGTCCCGATAACGTTGCATTGTAATTGAGACGTTCCGTAATATATGTTGATATTGTTGATATGTCGTAGGCATTTGACACGGTTGTGTTGCGTTTGAAACTCGGGATGAACTTGTTTAATGCATAATCGTTGGGAAGCGGAGAAAAAAGAGAAGGGAATTGGGAACAAACCTGGTTCAACGAATGTCCCCGCGTGCTAGGTTTTGTAGGACGCGCTGCGCACACTTCTGCTCTCTTCTGCCCCGGGGCGTATATTTGTATAGAGATGTAGATGATTTTCCGTGGTTTTCCTTGAGTTTTTACGTCACTCGCGAATAAGTTAGCCGGAGGGAGATGTTCTCGACCTGGCGTTCGGAGCGGTAAGGGTGATGTCACTTGTTTTCCCGTCTACCCCCAAGTTGGTTTGCAAAATAGGAAAATATAAAAGGGTAGATTTAGGTGGATAGGGATGCGAACATCCATTAGGGATGTGAAAATTATTCGGAATGCGCCATACCGCCTCCCGAAGAGCAGACGTGCTCTTGAAAGTATCTGCAATTCTTTGAAACATATTAAACAGACTTCTAATAAAAAAAAAAAAGGAAAGCTTGTTCAATGAATGTTGACAATTGCAAACGTAACAAAAAAATTATATACTAAGATTTGTGAAAGCTTATAACTAAATTGTATGATATGGTGGTTTGGTGACTTAATAATTTGACGGTTAATGTGCGTTAGGCAGTGGACACAGCTTGACCACTGGACGCATGAACGTACCATTAGAAGTTTTGACCTCCACCACGCGAACAATCCCATCCGTGCCAGGGCATATCCTTGAAACACGGGCCCTGCGCCACTGCAGGGGTGTACTGTTTGGCTCAACGAGAAGCACCAGTTCCCCAACCTGTAGGTTAGGTATGGGAGTGAGCCATTTTTGTCGCTGCTGCAAAGTATGCAGGTATTCGTTGTGCCAACGTTTCCACAGATGCTGAGTTATCTGCTGCAACAGCTGCCAACGATTCAAGCGACTGGCGGGAGCTTTATCAACGTTATGTTCGGGAACACAGAGAAGCGGTTGCCCAATTAAAAAATGTCCCGGAGTCAGAACATCGAAGTCGTTGGGGTCACTGCTAAGTGGGCACAGAGGTCTGGAATTGATTATGGCTTCGATTTTGGCGAAGACGGTGGCGAGCTCCTCAAACGTGAGGACGCGGTCGCCGATAATGCGCGTGAGTAATGTTTTGGCAGACTTCACGGCACTCTCCCAAAGACCGCCATGGTGGGGTGCAGAAGGGGGATTGAAGTGCCATGTGATTTGCTGGGGTGCAAGTTTTTGTTGGATCCGAGTTTCATCAATGCTGTCGTAGATCAGCTTCAAGTGGTTGCGTGCACCAACGAAATTTGTGCCGCAATCTGAGAATATGTCCGAGGGCAACCCCCGTCTAGACACGAAGCGGTCCAAACACGCCAAGAAAGCGTCGGTGGATAGTGCAGACACGACTTCCAAATGAACTGCTTTGGATGCGAAGCAGATGAAAACGCAGAGATATGCCTTGTAGGTTTTAGGCGTGCGTAAATTAGATGCTCTAACGGTAAATGGCCCAGCAAAATCTACGCCGACCTTTTGAAAGGGCCTTGCTTGGGTGACTCGACTGGCAGGCAGGTTTCCCATGAACGGGGTTAACGGCTTGGCTTTGAGTCTGTAACACCGTTGGCATTTGAATATCCTATGACGGACGACCTTGCGTGCTGATAATATCCAGAACCGGCGGTGGATTACAGTCAGCAACGTATCAGCGCCTGCATGGCCAAACATTAAATGGTAGTGATCAATCAAGATGTGAGTCAGATGGTGCGAATGCGGGAGAAGCAATGGATGCTTGCTAGCGTAAGTTAGCCGTGAATGTGCGAGGCGTCCCCCCACTCTTAGCAGGCCATCGTCATCAATGAACGGATTGAGACGAATAATCCGGGTTTTAGGCGTACGACACTCACGCAACGCCTTGAACGTATCGTGAAAAGCTGCTAATTGAACGAGCTTTACCATGGTGATTAGGGCGTTATTTAACTCATTGACAGTTAAATACCCCTTTCGGTTCTGAGCTGACTTTCGCGCGTTGTTAATAAAGCGCAGACACCAAGCGACAGTTTTCTGGAGCCTGAGCAAGGAACTATAACGTGCGATAAGCCATGGATCCTCGACATCGTGGCAGCTGTCGCCAGCAGCCGGATAATCTTTAACATGTGTCTCGACAGCTTGCACTGTGAAAGCGGCAGCTGGAGTACAGTGTTGGGGTTGTAGTTCGACGGTTTGGACTGGGAGTGCTGCAACCGGAACAAAATCTTTCAACCAAACAGGGCCCCACCACAGGTCGTGATTCAGCAACTCTGAAGGAAGCAAACCTCGACTGGCTGAATCCGCAGGATTAAGAGTCGAAGCTACGTGCATCCATGGGACGTTAGGAATCATACCTTGTATTTGTGATACACGATTACCTTCGTAGGTTTGAAGTCTATGTGGAGCTGTTTGGATCCAGCTTAGGACAATGCTGGAGTCGCACCATGCCGTAGTAGACTCTATGGTGATTTTATTTTTAAAGACACTTAGCACGTGCTCAAGCAATCGCGCCAAGAGTACGGCGCCACAGAGTTCCATTCTGGGAATCGTCACTTTCTGCTTGACTGGTGCTACTCGCGACCTCGATATAATGAGGTGGACTTTTGATTCAGCCTCAGTTTTGATAAGGAGGTATATGCAGGCCGCGTAGCCGCGCTCAGAAGCGTCGCTGAAGCCATGAAGATGAGCTTCGTATGGCAGATCAGCAAGCACAAATCTGGGAACACGCACGCGGTGCAGAGCTTTAAAGTCGTTAACAAACTTTAACCAGAACGATTGAGATTCAGCTGGGATTGGGTCATCCCAGTTGAGATCAATAAGCCACAAACTCTGCATGAAGGATTTTGCAGCAAACGTGACGGGAGTGATGAAACCGCACGGATCGTAGAGTCGAGCGATGTCTGACAGAACACCTCGTTTGGTCGACGTGCGCGACATCTCAGCCACACGGTATAAGAAGTTGTCATCGGATGGGTTCCACTCGATTCCGAGTATTTTGAAGATGTTGTCACCTGACTCTTCAAAACGGAATGGGGCCTCTCGATGATCTGATGGAAATCCTTGTAGGATCTCGGGTTTGTTGCTAGACCATTTTCTCAACTGGAAGCAACCTTGACCGAGTACCTCGACAAGCTGATGCTGTAGAGCTTTAGCGCTCTCTACGGTGCCAGAGCCGGTGACGACGTCGTCGACAAATGTGTCCTCCCGCAGGACGCGCGAGGCTTCGGGGTAGAGCGTGGAATTCAAATTCGCTAGCTCGTGGATGACCCTAATAGCCTGGAACGCGGAGCTGGAAACACCGTAAGTGACGGCCGTGAGCTCATATTCTTGCAACGGGTCGTCCGGAGAATCGCGCCAAAAAATGGTTTGATAGCGCCAGTCGTCCGGGTGCAGACGCACGTTGCGATACATTTGTTTAATGTCGCATGTGAAAACGACAGGATGCAACCTAAATCTAAGAATGACGTCTTGGATATTTTGTTGAAGTTTCGGGCCTGACATCAAGTTTTGGTTCAGCGAAACCCCTGTGGAGCTAGCCAGCGATCCATCAAAAACTGCGCGCAATTTCGTGGTGCTGCTGCTATCCTTAAGAACGCCGTGATGTGGGATATAGCACCTCTCACCACCACCCTCAGGTGACCTGAGCTGCATATGGCCAGACTCTTTATAGTCACGCATAAAATTAGCGTAAAGTTCACGCAGGCGTGATTCCCTTGTAAGCCTCCGCTCCAAGTTGTGAAAGCGCCTTAGAGCAGCAGGGCGCGTTTCGCCTAGTTGCTTAAGCTCCACCTTAAAGGGCAGGCGAACAACGAACTTCCCATTGGCATCGCGACTGTGGGTTTCCATAAAATGTTTTTCGCAGGCGATGTCCTCGGGATCCAGGATGGGTGTGACTGGAACCTCTTCGTCGTTCCAAAATCGTGTCAAGGCTGACTCCAACCTAGAGTTGTTCGATACTAAGTGGGTATGCTGATACCCTCTGGACATGACCGGTGACTTCCCCATGACAACCCACCCGAAAATCGTTGAGTGAGCTGTGGGTAATCCTATGCCGAGCTGGCGCTTGTCACCTGTGAATATATCATCGAACAGGTCGACGCCTAGCAACAGGTCAATACGCCCAGGCATGTGAAAATTCTTGTCAGCCAAAGCCAGGTCCTTACAACTGTGAAAAACAGTGGGACTAATTTGGGTTGGTGGCTGGTAACCAGTGATGCGCTTCATCACTATGGCCTCAGTGAACAGGCCATGGTGACCTGAGTCCACAAGCGAGGTAATGTGACAATCTACACTTCCATAGGAAGGCTGTCGCTGGTCACCTATGCCGAACACATCACATGACTGGCGGCGCTGAAGTCGCAGCTGTTGAGCTAGGTGCTCAGTTATAAGAGATGTTTGGGCACCGGGATCAATTAATGAACGAACCACATGAAAGTGACCGCTTGCATCCTGGACTCCTACAAGAGCAGTACCAAGCAGCCCCATAGACATCGGCTCTACATTAAGTAGAATTTGCTTGCCATCAGTGCTGCAACTTGACAATGATGACAACATATGGGTATTCACTACCCTACCTTGGTTTGTGCTACCGTTAGGTATATTTTGATTATAAGTTTGATCGGCAGCCTGTGGCGAGACAATGGACCCGTTGGTACTGCTTGTCGCCTCAGCTGGATGCAATTTGGTGTGATGCTTGCCCCCGCAGATCAGACAATGTGTTTTCGACATACACTTTGAGACATGATGAGGCCGCAAGCAATTATAACATAAATTCTTACTTTTGACATAAGACCTTTTGTCATTAATTGAATTGAATTTTGGACAATGATAAATAGGATGGTTTTCACCACAACAGATACAGGCAGCTTGTTGAGCCACATGTACGGTGGCAGGTACATCACTGTAACTTGGTTTTGAGAGTACATTTTGAGAAGCTTCCAACACACGCAAGCGATTCTCAAGAAAGTCCAACAAGTTCTCGAATTCTGGGATTTCATTTGCTTTAAGAGTAAGTTCAAACTTGGTACGCAGCTCTGCAGGCATTTTTCTTGACACAAGATGAAATAGCAAAAAACTCCAAGAAGTTGTGTCAAACCCAAGTGCTTTGAGAGCTTGTGTATTTTCTTTAAGTGTATTTACAAACTTACGCAAGTTTTTATGTATTATTGTATGACAACTAGCCGATAACAAGAGCTCTAAATGTTTAGAAGCAATCAACCGCTTATTTTCATAACGCTCCTGTAGCAGGGAATATGCAATCATGTAATTTTCATCACATATAGTAAGGTGTCGCACCAAACTCAATGGCTCATTTTCTAAAACTGTTAACAAATAGTGAAACTTTTGTACAACACTCAACTCACTGTTGTTATGTATCAGGCTATTATATATAGATATGAAATTAGGCCATTCAGTATGTACACCCTTGAATTTAGCTAACTGAATTTTAGGTAGATGGAAACGAGTACTTTCCAAACCGTTTGAATTAGCAGACCGATTTTGCAAAGACGATACGGTAGGTTGAGTGAATAAGTCCTCATACATAGTTTTGATTGAATAAAACTTATCGTAGAACATGCTATACTTCGATTCAACACTCTTCTTGTCTCCTTCCTCCTTAATTAATGCCATAATTACGGAGAAGGCCTCGTCTATTTGGTCTCGCATACGTTCGGTGTCTGCATAACGCACTTTAAACGCCTTCAATTGTTCAGATGTCGGGCTTAAATTCATAAAACCAGCTGCCATATCATACAATTGAGTAATAAAACCGTGAGCAACATTAAATTTCACGACTGAAACTTGAGATTCCATTGTAATTTCGTGTAAATAACTCGAATAATATAGGTTAGAATTAGATGTAAACAAATCAACATAGATAAAATACGCTTGCAAATGTCAAACTCAGAGACGTATTTTCCTATTCAAGTTTATTTAGATGCTAGAAAATTGGCCAATACGATTAGTTGTGTTCGATTTGTATTGCCAACATTGTAAACGGAATGAATGACAATGAACTGTCAGATGAAACTTGAGGAAAATGTTACTTGTCTGTGGGCTCTGTGGTATTGAGAAATCTGACTTGCAAAATGAAATTTTAAGGGTATGATGATTTATGATAGAAATAAATTTTGAAAAACTATTATGTTTAGATCAAAATTGAGTATTTTAAACCTGATTCGGGTCTGAAGGACCAGCATGGGAAGCGGAGAAAAAAGAGAAGGGAATTGGGAACAAACCTGGTTCAACGAATGTCCCCGCGTGCTAGGTTTTGTAGGACGCGCTGCGCACACTTCTGCTCTCTTCTGCCCCGGGGCGTATATTTGTATAGAGATGTAGATGATTTTCCGTGGTTTTCCTTGAGTTTTTACGTCACTCGCGAATAAGTTAGCCGGAGGGAGATGTTCTCGACCTGGCGTTCGGAGCGGTAAGGGTGATGTCACTTGTTTTCCCGTCTACCCCCAAGTTGGTTTGCAAAATAGGAAAATATAAAAGGGTAGATTTAGGTGGATAGGGATGCGAACATCCATTAGGGATGTGAAAATTATTCGGAATGCGCCAATCGTTGTAACTAGTTATCGTTCTTGTAGTTATTTATCGTTTCTCATGTTTAGATAATGATTTAAGCGTGTGCGAGAAGTTTAATACTTTAATGATAATACTAATGACATATTAGGTGTGTCGCAGGGTAGTATTTTAGGGACTTATATTTAGTTGGTCGCGTAGATAAAATGTATTTATCGCGATGAGTGCGCAAGGTTACAGCTAAGCTAGAGCTCTTGTCAAAAATTAGAATTGCGTGTATTTGTTGCAGGCAATGGCCCCAGTGGAATGGTGACGTCATTCATGCTTGCGGGTAATGTGCCTTACCTGAAGGAAGTGCCTGCAGACTTGCCAATTGACGACATGCTTAGAGCTAGGTATACATTTTCTGCCTTTGAAATTCTGTTTCTATCTTAAAATATTACAAAAAACATTGTTAACATAATATCTAGCCAACCATTTACTACGTAAGTTAGGTTGATTACTCAACATGATTTCTTTAGCCGAGGATACTCCTTAAGAGGTTCCTCTCGATGGGTCGATTTTTTGCGAGCAATCGTTAGTCTTAAATAAGTACCTAACCATTTAGCTAAATATTTTGATATGGTGTACTCAGGTAACGAGTTTTAGTTCTAAACTTTTTTTGTGTTTGTAACTAATTAAACTACATTGTGTTTCCAGATTGGAAAACATACCAGTGGGCCAGAGTCTATATGAAGCTGACCTCTCAGAACTGGCTGAGGGTCTGGAGGGACGGAGTCAGAACCCCATTCCATTATTGGTGAGTCAACAATCCCTTAACTTTTATAGTTTGTTCGGAAAAAAGGCACGTGCGATCTATGGACGCGACTTGCTTCAGATTCCGCACAGACTACACAACAAGCCGTGGGAAGAAGTCCATTCTTGTGTAAGGCTGTATTCGTGAGCATAGACGGGTTATTCCCACCTGTGTCCCACTGGTGTCACATGGGTGGTACCCTTCTGGAGGAACAACTGGGTTTTTTCCATCTGTTCAAGGCAAAAGTAGATTTTGTTGTAAAAAAAGTTTGCTAACATCCAGGGAAGAAACAGGGGAATACGTTTATATGGAAAAATACAACTCCAATTTCCTCTTAGGGCCTGTGCACACTAGCGATTCACTTGGGCGATTTAAAAGCGATTTCTATACAAAAATTGCACGCGGCGATATTGCCCCGAGTTCGCCGCGTGCAATTTTATATAGAAATCGCCTTAATGCTAAGGTGCAAAAGTGCTGTATACACGACTTAGCTACAGAGAAAGAACAAAGAATTTCCTAATCTCGTTGAACTTTCGTCCAAAATAATATATGTATAATTCCACATAGTATGTGTATCATATCATATCTGTTATCATTACGTCAAGCTAGCTTTATTATACCATATCTGATATACCAATTTGCGGTATAATATCGAATATCAAAGGTCAACCACCATGGACTCGTACTTCTATCACTAACCGCTATCATACAATGTGTATAATATCGTGTATGTTTATCTGTTTAATGGGTTATTGTTAGGTGAATAACTTCGCAATTAAAATGTATGACAAGCAAAAGCATGTATCTATACCTACGACCATATATATAACATAGACGTCTAACGCCAGCTCAAAAATGCCCCCAACTCCAATTGTTCAATTGTGCCAAGATGGGCTGGATCTTTTCGTGACACCACGCATATTTCGGCGCAACATCTTTGACAAATGTTTATAGAATATAGCCAATCAAAACTTTGACGGACCAATCACAACTATTTTTAAATGGCGGTTTAAGTGTTTACAGGTTGTCATTCAAATTCATTGCCGTGATGCATTGAACAGAACCGTTTTTGAAAAGCCATTTAGTATGGCGTGCGGCTTCCATGTTTTATTTGTTCGTAGATCTATACCATATGGCTGGCTGGACCTGTATAGGACAGCTATAAGAACAAAGTCCCAAAATTACGCCATAAAAATATAATACGCAAAATATAGAGGTCCGCGTAGTGACGGCAGTAAGGATCACTTTTTGACACATAATTAGACCCCGGTATCGGAGGTGCAAAATGGTAGCTGTCAAGTTCTTAGGGATGGGGTAAAAATATTTGTGATGTCGATAATTAAAGTTACATATCGATAATTTTTTACCATAATAATAAGCTATGACTTTAATTAAACGCACTTATTTACGATATAAACTAGGACTATATAATTACAAAATCAACAAAATATTTATTTAATGTTATGTAACAGCGCCATACTTTTTATTGAGCCAATTGTCGATGAACCTTCTGAAGTTTGGGTTTTCGAATTTGGTCCAAAGTATGTTACAACTGACGAAAAACTTAAGCAGATCTCGGTTACAATTTAATTGGTTTTAATTTTTTTTCTTTTTTATGAGTGTTTTCATACAAGATTGAGTTGCAGAACAAGATATGCAAGATTACAAATATTGGAATCGAATATCCTTTATTAAATAATCAATATTAGTAGAATATACGTTGTTGATTTTCTCTTGATGGCAATTTGACTGCATGTGCTTTTTTATATTCCAACATCTGGAAATGATGTGTATTCTGCAAATTGTATATTAAATGTTTTTCATTCATTTTTGAAGTTCAGGGTGTTCAGCAAGAAGTGACTCCACTTTCTATTGTATAAAATATTTTAGGCGAATAGACTCGTAAACACAGCTAAATAATCGAATACATCGTTGTAAGATGACTTTGACTATCTATTGTCATAAATAATTTATTATAAGTATTTAATATCTCAAAAGTTTTTATTCAATGTTGTGCAACTCGAAACATAATAAATGTAATACGTATAGCAACCAGAGATTTGTATTGTAATAGTAATGATTTATATATTAAATGTTGATTATTATCAAAGATCCCAAAAAAAGGGATACAAATAAATGGTCCTTGTACATAAAAAAAATAATTGTTCAAAAAACCGAGTATTAAATGTTAAATATTATCATAGATCCGGAAAAAAGGTATACAAATAAATGGTCCTTGTATGACAGTTTATGAATGAATTCATTCATAAATTGTCCGTGCAATTTGAACGCCACTATACACAAAAAAATTTTTACAAAAAATCGAGTATCGATATCGACATCACAAAATGTGTTTACCTATCCCTAAGTAAGAACTTGACAGCTATCATTTTGCACCTCCGATACCGGGGTCTACACATAATGTATTGAAATGACAGGTGTCAGGTGTCCGAGTACTGTAAATATTTAATTTTGTATACCAACAGAAATTTGTCATCGTCAGCCTATGATAGTCCACTGCTGGACGTAGGCCTCTCCTATTAACTATGAGTATAGACGCATTAGGAGGTAAATGCCTATAATCGCCACGCTGGGCAAGCGGATTTTCGATCGCAGTGATGTACGAGTATCTACTATGATGACGCTGCTGCCCACCATCAATCTTTTATCAAATAATGGTCAGTGACACGTTAATCCCTTAGTCGACTCTTACGACACCCGCAGGAGGAGTTGGGGTGGTGACAAATGTATTCTTACTGCCGTCACCACACGGTCTTTAGCTTACGCCAAAATAATTTTAATGCGTGAATTTGGCTTGTAACCCACGTATTTATCGGAATGATATACATAGTAGGTATTGTTTATATAATTAGCTATTTTTATATGTAATCAGTCGGTATCGCTAAATAGTGCATAGTGATTATTTTACAATCGACGGCCTTCTGTTGTGAGGTCGTTTACCGATCGCCTAATTGGATACTCGATATAGCGCTGTCCGGGTTTTTGTCATTTCAGAATTATCAATTGGGTATCTACTGGCATTAACTACTTAGTGTAAAGTTACGATAATGATTAGCGACGCGTATGTGTTGCTGTTGCCTACGACTGTGTGCAATAATAGTTATTTATGATGCACGTGTGCATGGAAAGTATGTTTTTTTCAGGACGAGTGTCGGTGACTATAAAACACTCGCTTCGCTCGTGTTTTAAAACCGACACGAGTTTGAAAGTAAACTACATTTCAACTTGTGTATCATACAACATGTTACGATACGATGCATTATGCGAGGAAAACCAAACTATCTCGGCAGTACCACCAACCAGGCGGTGCGGAAAAGTACCATGAAAAATAATTCCTGCACACGTGCGGAAATAGAACACTTTCTGGGCATAAGTTTACCCTTAAAATGATCACTTTCTGAGCATATGTATTGTAAATAATATTTCACTACCTACAGACAGTGCTTTTTTACGCACTAGTGCGCAACGTGGTTCATTTCTTGGCAGGTCGAAACTTCGGAGGACCATCTGTAGTTCTAGTACTGAAAAACGTCGTACGATACTCGTGCGAAAACCAAATTCGTGTCTCGTCTCGATTTACAAACTCTCTTCGGTCGTGTTTTAATTTATCGCCTTCGATATTTGACCTAATATTTTCTTCTAGTATTTTTCTATGAAAAAAAATCACTTGACCCGTATTCATTGGCCGAAAGTGTACTTACAAAATTCACTATAGTTTAAAATGCAACTTCGTTTTACACATAGTTTCACACAAACATTTTGGACAGGCATACAAGTGTGACGAAGCTACAAAAGGGTTTTGTTGTAATTTTGGCTAAGTAAATAGCCTTATATATTATATATATTCTTATTAATAATAACAAGTTCTCAGTCTTATTAATGGGTATTTTTTGCCGATTTTCCTTCCTGTTGGTTTCTCACGGCACAAAACCTGTTCACTCATAGCTTATAAGTACTTTATATGCCTAATACGAGTTTTACCTCAAGCCTACTACGATTGTTACCTCATTATTATTCATTTACAAACTAGGTAAGGGTTATTGTGGGTAAGACTAATCCGAATTTATATGTCTAAACAACTTTTTTTTTACCTAGCTTTGTGCTACAGGAAGTGTTAAAGTGATCGGACAGCCGGTGTATTGGTTGTTAAATTCTTATAAAAAAAGATACACTTCTGCAGATGATAAAATACACTGCTGATGAGGGGACTTTCTTGAAAGTTGTACAATGTGATTAAGCCGTGTGGTGGCGGCAGTAAGAATACATTTGTCACCACCCCAACTCCTCCTGCGGGTGTCGTAAGAGTCGACTAAGGGATTGAAGTGTCACTGACCATTTTTTTGATAACGATTGATGATGGGCAGCAGCGTCATCATAGTGGACACATTACTGCGATCGCCAATCCGCTTGCCCAGCGTGGCGATTATGGGCATTTACCTCCTAATGCGTCTATACGCATAGTTAATAGGAGAGGCCTACGTCCAGCTGTGGACTATCATAGGCAGATGATGTGTACAATGTGAAAGCTCACCAAATCAATCTGTGGGAATTGAGGCACATTATTATTTTACGGGGCCCATCTGTGTGTGGGGCCCGTAGCATATGCTACTTCTGGGGCCCGTTTATCAAAAGCTTGTAACTTGTAATACAAGTGGAAGTTTCTTTTTAACACGATTAATTAGAAAGGACTTCCGCTTGTATTACAAGTTACAAGCTTTTGAGAAATAGGCTCCTGCTGTTAGGTTAATCCGCTTCTGATATCCACTGTTTATAGTATTGTCTAACTATCGAGTTTCCATCGAGACATATCTCACGTGAACGGACATGCGGTTATGCTAAACCCATTTATATCTTAAACGGGAAATGACTTAAATACGTATAATTATCCACGCCATTTTAACATTTAAACCACATGTATGTAGGAACATAATTGCGTGTGCAAATTGATTTGCATCACGGTGACTGTTAGGTTAGTAATTGATAGCTGGTACTCATGATAAGTGGCCATTATCTACTACATTTGTTTCGTTTGAATTTTACAGTCAAAATATTTAAAACAGTAGTGTAACTCCAAATAAACGCAAACATTTACTGACGATGATCTACCATATACCTTTGCAAAGATATATCGCTAACACTTTGTGACATGACTATAATTATGTGATCACTGAATTTACCTATTATCACATTATCAGGCAAGACACTCCGCGGGGCTTAATTCATAAAGAAAAAAAAATACATCTTATTAAACTAACATGCATTAAAGCAGCTAAATGCAAACATTTTGCTTCTTGTACTGATCAATTTATTATTGCTTAGTGTTTTTTATCTTACCATCTGTAACGCTTTGGCTTGTCAGCTGTTAGTTGTAGATGTATTAAATAAATAAATAAATAAATTTTCTGATGGTGATCTACCATATCCTTCTGCAAAGATATATTGCTAACATTTTATAACAACAATATAATTAAGTGATCAATTAATGTACCTACTCGTATTATCACATTATCAGGCAAGAAACTCGGCGGGACTTATTCATAAACGAAATAATAATGCATCTTATTAAACTAACATGAATTAAAGCAGCAAGATAATTAAATTGTTAGACAAGTTGAAGATGTAAGGGTGTCTAAATAGTTCTCAAAATGAAGAGAGAAAAATCATCAGAGATTTAAAAGGTCTCGAAAGTGTCAAACAAAACCATAGCTAGAAAATTGTATACAGATTTGAGTGAAGCGATTAAATACTGGTTGTCATAGTCTAACTGTGTCAAGTATAATGATTATGTATGCTTCGATGGATTTAAAACATTAACATTACAATAAAAAGTTTGAAAAATACCGTTCTGAGGGACAATGGTAGAATTGTGAATCACAAAAATAACTATAGTGACAGAGTCATGTTTCGTTTCGTATTTCAACTTCAGTATTACGATTCAAATACTTAGCGATACGGCGCTTTTCCGCGTGATACGGTAGTAAGAATACATTGCCACCACCCCAACTCTTCACACGGGTGTCGTAAGAGTCGACTACGGGATTGAAGTCTCACTGACCATTTTTTATAGAAGATTGATGATGAGCAGCAGCATCATCATACACACACTACTGCGAACGCCAACATGCTTGGCTAGCGTGGCGATTATGGGTATTTACCTCCTAATACGCACAATGAATAGGAGAGCAGGTGAAGTGAGCTAGGTTGATAACATGATGTGACTGGTCACTCAACGTACCTAATTCAAATCGACTGTCAGTTTAGTATGGGACTGCGTCCAGCTTTCCGCACGCGTACGCATGCTTACACGTTTCATACTAAACAGCCAATTTTATTAGACAAAATGCGTACACATGCTGATAAATGTGTCTTCACCCTGGGTCGACCCATGCCGAGCAATCTTCGACTTACATTACATAAGTAACCCGTTTCGCCAAAGATCTGGAGTCACCATAAAATAAAATAAAAACTTTGTTTGGGTGCGTTCTTTTTATAAAAAATATTCAGCGGCTCTTTACTTACCATAACACTCGTAAATAAAGTTTAAACATTTTTTGCTATAAATCTTTAAAAAAAGAAACGTGACTAAGACCTCGGTTGGAGGTAAAAAACGGCATATAAAAACTAAGTAAGACAGCAGCAGCCTTGAACGTAGCTTGAAATAGGGTCCAATGGCTAGACTAGTTTAATTCATTAATTAATAAACCATTTTTCTAACTAGTGCGGAAAAGTAATCGATGCACACGATTCGAGTGCGTGAATTTCTCTTTTTAAGGCACTTGTTATGAAAAAAGTCGTTCGATACACGTGTAAAAACTTTTTTTTATGTAGTGCTATTAAATATCTTGTAAAAAAATTTTTTGCTCTTGTATCGAAATTTACTATTATTTGACGGCCTCCGTAGCTCAGTCGGTAATGATAATGACCTTGCTTACGAAGCTGGGGGTTCCGGATTTGAGTCCCGGCGAGGGCATTTATTTATCACAAATATTTGTGACTTGGTCATGGTTGTAGTGTAGTTATCTCCCTTATTGATAAACGTCTCCTAACTTAGTAAGGCATTAAGTATTGTTTTTTTTTTTATGTTGGCACAACAAAGTGGCTCCACTCCACCTGATCGTCACTTTCGGTTTTATAGACTTATTGATAAGACCGAAAGGGACAAACAATACATAGCGGCTTAAACAATACATAGAGTAAGTATTTTTATAGTATTTGTATGTATCTACGAGTATATATTATTACCTATATTTATACCTTGTATGTTATACATACAAGGTATGAAGGTATATGCCTATGATACCTAGTCTGGCTAGTCAATAAAACTGTTGGTCGTGGGTTAGAATCCCAGTAAGGGCAGAATAGAACTTATGTTTTTATTTTCATATTCTCTATGGTATGATATTGGGTGTACAATATTATTCCCGAATGGAATTGTGGATTGAAAGTTTTTAACTGTTACATTACCTACTGAACCATTTTCATAAAACTCAGCAGCGTGATTAAAGCAACACGCATTAAGATGAACGACCTTAGAGCCTTGGTCGCGAATTCAATAAAAAATGTTTGATCTTGAATATTATTAATTATATCAAACTAGCATCCCGTTTACACGAGTACAATATTGATACCTTAGTTATGTAATGAAGCAATGCAATCTAATGTCCTGTAAAATAAAAGATTTATGTAAGTACAGAAGGTAATAAAAATAGAGGTTATCTGTGAGAGGAAAGATAAATATTCGCCCTTTTTTTTCTTTTCGGTTGACGATTCAGTAACCGTCATCAGCCTATCTCAATCCACTGCAGGACGTAGGCCTTTCTTAATAACTAATGCGTATAGACGCATTAGGAGGAAAATGGCCATAATCGCCACGCTGGAGAAGCGGGTTGGCGATAGCAGTAAAGTAAAAAATAATCTTCTGTAAAGCCATATTCATTAACAGTTCAATTTTTTAGTCTACTTCTACGACACCCAGTCGAAGATGTGGGGTGGTGACAACTATACTTATTGCCGTCACCGCGCGGCCGACTATCAGTATTCAGTAATTTATTTCTATTCTGAGCCTATAGTGTCCCACTGCTGGGCAAAGGCCTCCCCCCCACTTTCTCCAATCTGATCTATGTCGACCTGTCTCCGGCCACTCCTTCAAAAAGTAGTCCAGCTCGTCTCCCCATTCAGTAATAATAACCCAAAAATATTAATTATTTTTATTAATTTCATTTCAGATGGACAACTTACTGAGGCCTTGTGCAGATCTGGGCATTCAGGCAGACTCGCTGATAGAATGGAAATATGACGTAGAGAAACAGGTAAATAATACATACAGTGCCTACATTTACATTACTCTTAACCCTTAAATTGGCAATTTAACAAAATCGTGCTTTCTAAAGTGCATTCATCCTTACTTGTCTTATCATGTAAACAAACACTTTTTGAAAACATTATCACACTTTTCTCTGCAATTAAATTATACAATAATCATCACGTCAAATGTTGTTGCATACTTAAAAAAACTCGCAAAGTATTATAATCACTCACAAAAACACTGAAAAATATAGTTTCTGTAAAGATTTTCGTCAATAAATGCCGTTATGCCGTCTTTAAAAAAATACAAAAAGTGGGTGGAAGACTATGTAACTACAACTACTCGTACATTATGACGAACGTAGCCAAATTAAGGGTTAAAGTCTATGTAATGTAGTCGTGAATAGTGATGTGCCGTGGGAATATTCCCATTGGGAATAATCCCGGGAATATTCCCTTGTTCCCGGGAATGTTCCCTAAACTGGGGAATATTGCAATACAGATTAGGCAATCAAAAAATAAATTAAGTTCGTTAATGTAATGTAATCGACTGTCACAAAAAAACTCGTTTTTTTACTTACTAGATATACATAATAATTATATGCGTTACATAAGTACTTAAATTGAGCATTTGTTTGGATCACAAAGTCGTGGCTTCTTTTGGCTATGCATTTTGTGTTTTGCGGATATTATATTTCTATCTCTTTCTTTCAATATATAGGTCCCTTCCTCTAAAAGGTTAAACCGCGCGTGGTGCTTTCGTCCAGTCTTCTACCGTATCTAGTGCTATTAATACGTGATTAGATGTGCTTGAGTCATGAGGCCCAAAAGTAAAGTGTTTGAACATTTAGCCACTCATACAGTGAACAATAAAGTGACGTATTTTTGCAAGTACTGTAATTTTGTCTATTTATTCAAAAATGCAACAAAACTCGCCTGTCATTTAGGTAAATGCCCCAAAACACCTTGTGATGTTCAGTGTGTTTTTAAAAACCGAAAAAAAAGATTCCATCAGTGCCCTAAGTAAATCATCGGCATCAGCACATGGTGAATCTAGTTGTTCTTCAGCTGCTTCACTTCACACTGAATATAAAGAGTCAAGCCGAGACTCTACTATGACGTCTGTGACTGATATCACAGATAATTCGAGTACATCGATGAGCAGCATGAGCACTGCAGAAACAGTAAAAACAGTTGTCTTTTTTTATTTTACTAGCAACGATGGAAATATTCCCGGGAACATTGGGAATAAACTTCGGGAACAATGGGAATAAACCCAGGGAACATTGGGAATAAACCCAGGAACATTGGGAATTTACTTTCGTAGTCGAGTTTCAGTGCTTAATGTCTCAGTAAATATTTCAATGCATAACGCTTTAATGTAATCTTCGATCATACATTTTGTAAATCTACACACTTTCGAAATTCCTCAATGTTCCCTATGTGAGGGAATATTCCCGGGAACGGCACATCACTAGTCGTGAATTTTCCTGTACGCGCTCAGTTCAACAAGCTAAACTCTAAAGTAATATCCACAATCATACCATATCATCATATCATTTGTCAGCCTTCGTAGCCTAGTTGGTAGTGACCCTGCCTACGGAGCTGGAGGTTCCGGGTTCGAATCCCGGCGAGGGCATTCTTTGTGTATTTATTTATCACAAGTATTGTTCCTTGGTCATGGCTGTCTATGTATATAAGTATATTAAGTATCTACCTATATGTATCTATCTATTATATATATCGTCGCCTGGTACCCACACCACAAGCCTTAATTGAGCTTACCGTGGGACTAGGTCGATTTGTGTAAAATGTCCCAAGATATTTATTTATTTATACGGACCAATTTAACAAGTGGCCCGACAGCGTTGTACAGTCGACGTCAAAGATATCATTACGGTTTAGGTGCTAAAAATATATTTACACTACTTTATTGACTTGATATTAAAGTCGAGTAAAAAAAAATTTTGGCACGTAACCCGTAATGATATCTTTGACGTCGACTGTATGGTACGCAACAATTTAGTCTAGGGTAAAAGGTACACCTGCAAACTTTTAGAATGCAATCTTGCTTTTCCGCCTTCCGGCCGGCAAACAGCACATTGCCGGCCGCTGCGCTAAACTAAGTTACCGCCTGCCGGCTCCGTTAAGCAGAAAAATAGTATACACACCTCGGCCGTTAAATGGGAAAGCCTCGGATCACATGTTTGTCGGCCTCGGCTTTGCCTCGGCATACAACGTCATCCAGGGCGTTTCCCACTTAAACGGTCTTGGCACCCTGAAGTTCACATACATTTTTTGTTTGCATTAATATTTATTAGTACCTATTAATGTAAAAATATATCTGCGTCACTCACGATATGTACCAAAGACGTCAAACGCTATAGAAATTCAGCCATATTTGTTTACCTTTTCTTTACTTTCAACTGTAAAATATACAGTGACACTTCTCTTATTAATTTTCTCAAACATGCAATGAAATGTTGTAGTTAAGTGCCAAAAAAGTGGCCGGGAAGTAGCTCGTTGCCGGCCTAGGCCGGCAAGTACCTCTTTTTTAATTTTCATTTGACATAGGGTTGTGACCTGGCATCTTGGCTTTTAGCCAATAATTATCTGTAAGTAATATTAGTATAAAAAAAATGATTGGCAAATTTTTGCAATTATAATTAGGTATTTAAATTATATAATTTAAAATAAATGTATAATAACTACTCAAAATAATATTTAAAAAGCAGTATTATACGGCGCGATCCGTCGGCCCCGATCACTGCATGCGATTAATTGGACCCAACCGACCGCGTCGTCTAATACCGCTTTTTTAAATAAAAAATTTGCAACTTTCAAACAGGTCAATCTTAAAAAAAAAATGAGGTGTCGCTGTCGTATTTGACTTTTGTTGTGTTTCAAAGACTTAGTTATGTAGATGACTTATAATTTCTTAGACAGGTGATAATTTTTTTTGTTTCATTTCATTGCATGTTTGAGAAAAGCATTATACATACCTCGGCCATGAAGTGACGGGTTGCCGTCCGAATACTATCCGTATTCTACATATATTCGGCCGGCAACCAGTCACTTCCCGGCCTCGGTAGTAATGTACTATTAGTGATTCATCTTAAAAGTTTGGTGCCAAAGATTATAATTTTTTCCAGATAGACCACATAGTGCTCGGCCGCGGCCCCCCCGGCGGCGCCTGGCACACCTTCCCCCCCTCCGTGCTGACCCTCTCCCCCGCCGCGTGGCTCTCGCTCCCTCCGCACCCGGCCGAGGGGGACGGCAGGCTGCCCGCGAGGGCCGTCGCCAACTATTGTAGGAGATATGTGCAGAAGTGTAAATTACAGGTAAGATTCATCTGTAAACATTTGCGAGTCTCAGAATGGCGGGTTAATCTGGGGGATTTGTATATACGAGTATCAACATGATATATGTAGGTATCTTTTGTGTATTATTTTCATTTTTCTCGGGGCAGAAGTAAGGGGTTAGAACAGGAAGTAAGTTGATAGTAGGAATATTTCTGGTATTGCAATTCGTAATATTTCCCCGGTCATTTTATTGCTTGGAACAGTGTTTAGGAGATGGCGATTGATGTAATATGATTTCAAACAATAACAATACTAGATAGTAAATATATAATTACTTACGCAAGTTTTATTCGATATTTTGAATATGCGGCAAATAGTAAAACTGACTTAGATTCACGTCCCGCTATTTTTGAAATGTATGCTTATTTAAAAGAAATTCCCTGGGTGACTCTTCGAGGAGCGTTTTAATTTCTCGATTTTGTCATTGTCGTTCGGTGGCTGCTAGCAACAACATTGATTACAGCTCTCGGTATCGGTATTGAAATACATTTATAAATAACATTCTTAGGGTCATCTCTCGTAACAATATTTGTTGAGACGAAATAAAAACGCCAACTATTCACTCCCTAAGGCACTGGTCTATAAAAACGAACAAAAGGTAAGCGCTTCCGTGCAAATAAAAGAGACACGGCGATGTTTAAAGTTACTCGCTCAGTTACGAGCTATAAATGTCACCGTCTCTTTTATTCACACGGGAGCGCTTAAATATCTTTTGGGCGTTTCTATAGCCGTTAGCTCATAGCTTACTCACTCACGGTGGGACCGGTGCCTAAAGGGCTTATTCGCTTTTTTACTGCTTTCCAAAGCCTCACGCAACGGGAATGTCCTTATTTTTGGCCACCTTTTATATTAGTGTATGAATGATAATAGTACATTACTATAGAGGACGGGAAACCAAGGGTTACCCAGATAGGGATACGCGGCCTGTAACCCTGTTTCTCGCCGAGATTTGTATAGTGCTTTTCTCATACTTGCCATGAAATAAAACGAACTAATTTCGCCGAACCATACTATTTCATTTAAGTAAATAATATACATTACATATACCAATAGTACAGTATCGTAAAACATTTAAAAAAAACATTCGCGCCTAACTTTTTTTTAATCTATTTGAGGTATTCTTTTACCTGGCGGTATAGACATCAGTTCTAAGGTTATTTTTTTTTCTGTGGCTGAATGTCAAGACCTAGTGTCACAATTTGACGTTTCAAAACAAAAGACAGTTTGTTTGCAGTCCTAGGTGTGAAATAAATACATGAAATCTCTTTACATATCATCTTAGCACATGACACCGGATACATAGTATTTCCGGGTTTAATTTAAAGTACCTAAGTAACATCAACATTCCGTAACAAGTTTGAGAAAATGAATATTGTTCGCAGCGCTACTTCCGGTCGGGCACCATCGTGTCGTCCGTGCGCGCCGCCCCGCGTTCGACGGCGCCGTGCGCCGGCGCCGGCGCCTGCCCGCGCGCCGCCAGATACGTCGTCGAGGGGTGAGGATTACTCAAATTTCTGATTGACGTATGTTGTGTCATATTTTGGAGGGACGCTCGGCCGGAATCGAGCGGACTGCCGAGCATTTGATGTGCTCATTCGCCCCATTTCCCGTTGCCTTAGCTGCAGGTTAATGTCCCGGCAGCATTCCCCTATTACTTCCCTCTAGCCTCCTTGTCCCGTAAGACGTCCCCGAAGTCGACGTTATTGAGTTCTTTCTTCTCCAACCTATCCCTGCCCCTCTTGACGAAAATCCCGAGCCAGAATATAACATTGATCTAAATAAACATATACCACGTGATACCATGACCCGACCTACATTTAAGAAAAAAGTAATTACTAGTAATCGTTTTTATGTATTTATAGCTTACAAATATTGAAATTATGCAATTTTTCAAATTCCGCCCTTTTCTACAGACAAGTTGGTAAGCAAACTAACAACTACCACTAATAAAAAGAAGTTTGTAGCTCTAATATCCATATGATGACTGTCCCACTTCTGAACTTCGTAAAACTAATAAATCCTTACGATTCCAGGTACGACAAATCCTGCGGTCGCCCGTTCCGCATCCTCTGCAAGCGGGTGGTGGTCGCTTGTGGCGGCAGCGACCGCCCGAACACGCTCGCCGCCTCTGTGGCCCCACACGCGCTGCACTCGCTTAGCGCGTTGCAGCGGGCGCTGCCTAAGAGCGTTGATGCATTAGGTATGTATACTGCACTGCAGACTTTTCAATATCTTGTAACCGTATAATAAGCTATTGAAACTGAATTTGATGTCAAACATCCTGGTCACGGCACCAATTGTATTAGGTAGTTTTTTAAAGAATATTAAATAATACTTTGAACTAAAGGCATATTTACAACAGGGCAATAGGTAACCCTTATTCTTTGATGATGTATATTGTATGTTTATAGCAAAACGAAGTCTCATTATTTAATAAATATAATTTACAGAGTAAAAACGGGTGTGATTCGTAAACGTAAAAGCTTAAATAGTACATAACGATACAAGTGGGAAAAAATGATGTTCGAAATGAGTGGAGATAATTTAAGTACGACCGAAGGGAGCGCTTTTCATCGACACGAGTCGTTTTCGCAATATGTACTACAACTACATTCTAATTATGTATATTTAAAGTAAAATTAAGTCGCATATTTTAATAAATACTAGCGACTCGCCCCGTCTTCGTATGGGTACTATACTTACATAAAAAACCCTCTTGAATTACTCTACCTATTTAAAAAAATCTCATCAAAATTCGTTGCGTGATTTTAAAGATTTAAGCGTATAAAGGGACAGAAAAAGTGATTTTATACTAAGTAGTAAATAAATAAATATCTTGGGACATCTTACACAAATCAACCTAGTCCCACGGTAAGCTTAATTAAGGCTTGTGATGTGGGTACCAGGCGACGATATATATAATATATAGATACATATAGATACTTAAATACATAGACAACCATGACCAAGGAACAAATATTTGTGATAAATAAATACACAAATAATGCCGGAACCTCCAGTTTCGTAGGCAGGGTCACTACCAACTACGCTACGGAGGCTGACGAAGTAGTGATAATGTACAGGTTTAAACGGGTAGAAATCGTAAATATAAAAGCGACGTGTATTCCAGACCCGCCGACGGTGCTGGTGGTGGGATCCGGCGTGAGCGCGGCCGATGCAGTGTGGCTCGCGCTGCGTGCAGGTAGCAGGGTGCGCCACGTGCACCGCGCACCTGCGCCCGCGCTCGCCCGGCTCGACCCCATAGCCTACCCCGACTACACGCAGGTATACTAGACTGTGGCTCGCGCTGCGTGCGGGCAGCAGGGTGCGCCACGTGCACCGCGCACCTGCGCCCGCGCTCGCCCGGCTCGACCCCATAGCCTACCCCGACTACACGCAGGTATACTAGACTGTGGCTCGCGCTGCGTGCGGGCAGCAGGGTGCGCCACGTGCACCGCGCACCTGCGCCCGCGCTCGCCCGGCTCGACCCCATAGCCTACCCCGACTACACGCAGGTATACTAGACTGTGGCTCGCGCTGCGTGCGGGCAGCAGGGTGCGCCACGTGCACCGCGCACCTGCGCCCGCGCTCGCCCGGCTCGACCCCATAGCCTACCCCGACTACACGCAGGTATACTAGACTGTGGCTCGCGCTGCGTGCGGGCAGCAGGGTGCGCCACGTGCACCGCGCACCTGCGCCCGCGCTCGCCCGGCTCGACCCCATAGCCTACCCCGACTACACGCAGGTATACTAGACTGTGGCTCGCGCTGCGTGCGGGCAGCAGGGTGCGCCACGTGCACCGCGCACCTGCGCCCGCGCTCGCCCGGCTCGACCCCATAGCCTACCCCGACTACACGCAGGTATACTAGACTGTGGCTCGCGCTGCGTGCGGGCAGCAGGGTGCGCCACGTGCACCGCGCACCTGCGCCCGCGCTCGCCCGGCTCGACCCCATAGCCTACCCCGACTACACGCAGGTATACTAGACTGTGGCTCGCGCTGCGTGCGGGCAGCAGGGTGCGCCACGTGCACCGCGCACCTGCGCCCGCGCTCGCCCGGCTCGACCCCATAGCCTACCCCGACTACACGCAGGTCACTTCTTCTTCTACCTGGGTCAAACTTAAAATCATATTACGAATCTTTCCGGTGGACATTTTAAAAGTTAAGGGCTATGAGAGTTAATTTTCTTATTAAACCCTTATTGTCATTTAAAGGCACTCCTTTCCTATTGAATTGTATGATAAAAATCACGACTACACTCCTACCATTTGCTTACTATTGGCCACAGGAAAGAGGGGTCTACAGTTCAGCTGAACACGCACTTTTTCTTTCCTGTGGTCGATAGTTAACAGCCTGTGGACAAGTAGTATTGATTTTTATCATACAAAGCAATGGGAAAGGAGGACGTCTTAATGAAGATTAGGCTTTCATAAGAAAATCAAGCTTTATAGGCCTTCACTTTTAGATTGTCCACCACAAAGACTCCGAACATAGGTTTGCGTTTGACCCACCTAGCTTTATCCCGGCTTTTGCACGCTTTCCTGCCACCTTTTCATCAAATGTGAGGCCCGAGTGGCGAGTCACGAGCACGCACACGTTTGCATTTGTTTAACATGAACGCGGCACGCCTCGCTCGAACGTCTACTCAGACATACACAAATCTACGATTCGAAAAAACTTCGGTTCTAAAGTCCGAAATTTAGTTATTTTATGCAGAGAGAACTGACTTTTTCTTATTCTGATTCTGCCACCCCGAAAAGGATGAATATACTTTTTCTGGTTTTTTCTGCCCTCTGACCGGCAAACAACACTTTACCGGCCGCTGCGCTAAACTAAGTTGCCGTATGCCGGCTCCGTTGAGTAGAAAAAATAGTATACACACCTCAGCCGTTAAATTGGAAAGCCTCGGATCACATGTTTGTCGGCCTCGGCCTACAATTACACATCATCCAAGACGTTTCCCACTTAAACGGCCTTGGCATGTAATCTACTATTACTAACTGACAAATTGGAATGCTCTAGATAAAAAATGTTATACTAACAAAAAAATTAACTTCAGTAGATGCTTGACTTATTACGATCTACCAGATAATAACCGCACAATCAATAGGTACTAGCTTACAAGCCTAAAGCCTGCTTTTGTAAACCAAAAATCAACACTATTACTCCTTACTCAGTCTTAATATACATTCAGCATTAATGTAACGTAACGTTTCAATTTTATAAGAGCCGCCACAAATTCAGAAGTGGGATGAAAATCTCAAAAAACCAAACTTCATCAAACTATCTAATTTATACCATTTATCACGTAGTATTGTGCGTCGTGCCAATAACAGAATCTCATTTCTTGTGGAAGTCTCTTTTTAACATCATTAATAAGATAAGAACTTCCGCTTGGATTACAAGTTACAAGCTTTCGAGAAATAGGCCCTAGGTCTCAATACATTCTAACCTTTTTCCTTAAACTTGTTGGCATATTACGTGTAATACGAGTTGGCATAATTATGATTTGGAAAATCGTATAAACTACTTAACGAAAGCACTTACTTTGGAATAAATTTAATTGAACATCGAAACTCATAACAATATTCTTTCGCAGGTCTACAAAATGATGTGCGACGGGCCGTCAGGAAACCACCCCAACTACACTCCGTACCCCCACCACGTCATCGCAGACGTCACCCCCCTCTCGTCGACTAAACCCCCCAAAATGGCCGACGAGGACGACTACCTCAAATCAGTCAAACTACTCAACTTAGTCACAAACGAAATGACAGAATTAACCGTCTCAACCATCGTCGTACTTATCGGATCGAAGCCAGACTTATTTTTCTTACAAACCAATTTCAATTTAAACTGCATCGACTTGAACAACTGCATCAAATGTAGTGACGAATCCAAACATGCCGCTAAGCGAAAAATCGAAGACAACAGATGCTTTCTAAAGAACCATTGGCATTATTTCAAAACGGTTCTCGGACAAAGCATCCAAAGCTGCAAATCGAGATATTTAAACTATTCAGAAATTAACGGAAACGACACAAAATGTATCGTGCCAGATTGCAATAAGCGCGCTAAGGAATGTAAATGCGAAATCGTACCGTATTCCGATCCTTTAGAGAATAAGTTAAAATGTCAATGTCAGCCTACTAATCCGTATTCGAGTGGTATAGGGTTCGGGATTGATCCTAAAGTGGGGGTAGATTGCCGTGGGAACCCAGTCGCGATAGACAAGGGTACCCACGAGATGTTGTACAGCCCTGGATTGTACGCGCTGGGGCCCCTGACGGCGGATAATTTCGTGCGATTCATTCCGGGGGGAGCGTTGGCTGCGGTAGCACACATGCACAAAGAAAGGAAGAGCGAATAGTATGTAATGTGATGGAATTCTTTTTACAATAAATATTTTTTTATACCTGGAGTTTTTGTGTCAATTTTCCCTTGGTTTACATGGCCGATCTATTTCAAAATAAAGTTTATTCAATTTAAGCACACATTACATTGCACTTATTAGTGTCAACATGCCCCAGTTTTTCTGCTAAGGCCCATGGTCCTACGTAGGTATAGTATGATCTTCGATCAAATTAAAATTACATTCAATTGGGTGAATCAACTTTTCCTGATTGTTATTGCCATGGTTACGGTCGCCTGAGTCACGCTAGTTTTATGCAAAATTATGCTACTTAAATTAGGCGAACATGCAAGTAGTGCGTGTCTGTAGGTGGCCCATTAAGGAAAGGGGTTAATAACACCAGAAAATAGTTATTTGTTATACAAGGGTGCAAAGTTGTATTTTACCCGCGAGTATGAAATTGAAACACGAGCAAGCGAAAGGTTTCTATAGTTGAACCACGAGCGAAGCGAGTGGTTCTAAAATAGAATCCTGAGCGCAGCGAGTGTTTTAACATACGAGAAGTAAAATACATTTGCACCCGTGTGTAACACAAAACTTTTCCCCTCACTATAGCGAGGAAACTCAAAAAAGGTAATTATTTGCCACATTACAATCATCATCGGGTTGGTGATAATAATTTTCCAAATGCATCATGTATTTAATGCAAGATTTTGTCGCAGTAAACTTACCACGAAAAAGTAAACGCAGCACGATTTTAACACATTCCTGTAGTTGCACACCAACGCCAATGCATTATTAAATCATTCTCATTCATTATTTTTACAAAATTATAACAGAACACCCTGAAAGTTGTTTAGTTTACTATTTTTATGCGTGTTCGAGTCGGTAAATAAAGATTATAACCTATAATATTCTTTGACAATGTTGACGTTGACATTTTCTGCGTTTTGTGATTGCATCTAGTCATCTTATCATCATTCACTAAAACAATTTTATTGTTACTTATGGAATTTTAGGATTATGTGTTAAAATCATCATATTATATAAAGGTTTGTATTTTACACTAAATTCTCAAAAAAATTATTTAATTATCATTAATATGGAACAATTTCCATGAGCATTTTACGTTTTGTTATTCCAAAACCAAGGTCATTACTTTGCCACACAAGTGAATAATATGCGTTTTTACACGTTCGTATTAAAGGATAAACGAGCACTTTACGAGCTAGTGAGGGGAAAATGAATGTTTGCATAGTTTAAGTAGCATAGTTTGTATAAAACCAGCGTGACTCAGGCGACCGTAACCATAGCAATAACAGAAAAAAGTTGATTCACCCAATTAGAATAGTTGAATTTTAGAATTATATTATAACTAACGTGATACTCAAACATATTTAAATATATATCAAACAGGTTACTCACGTAATTTAAGTCGATAATTGCTCGACATGTTTCGATCCATGTCGAAAACAAGTCGAGCAATTATCGACTTAAATTACGTGAGTAACCCGTTTGATAAATATTTAAATTTATTTCGTCGCTTGACAACCAAAACTCACTATAAAAACTGTCACTACTCTCAGCAATGTCGTATGTCAATATCCAATTCGAACTGAGATACGAGCTTTATTTCAAGTAGGTATTTGTAACTTGGTGAGTTTTGGTTGCCAACCGACAATTTATGGCACATTTAAATCTTTGGACAATCTAAAATCAACTTAATTTCTAGTGGAGTTGGTAGAAAATTATTTCTTTTACATTAACCGTGTATGGATGGGCCTTAGGAGGATAAAGCTTGGTTTGGATAAAGTAAGGAATTATATTTCACAACAAGACAATCATTTTAATGTTAAACCGCGTGATTGGTGACGAAAGTAAGACTACGTTTGTCACCAACACCGCCCAAATCATCCCGTGGGTTTTCTGAGTCGACTGAGGGATAAGAGTAGACCAGCATCATTTAATGATGATTGATGATGAGCAGCAGCATCATCATAGTGGACACACTAATGCGATCGCCAATCCGCTTGCCCAGCATGGCGATTATAGGTATTTGCTCCTAATGCGTCCTTGCGCATAGTAATGGGACAGGCATATGTCCAGAAGCGAACTGAAATAAGCTGATGTATGTATGATAAAATACTCGAATTACGGGTTTCAGCAATAGGGAATCAAAATAAAACATAAATATTTTTATTATAAATGTATTACACAATATTAACCTATTTTAATCGTAACATTATTAATCCATAATATTGTAAACATGGCACCTTTCGTTATCAATGACACCATTTCCAATTGAACAAATATTTGTAATATGCAAGTCCATCTCTCAAATATTTATCAACTAAACGTCCTAATTTTGATCAAAAATAATGTGTTACTAAGGGTCAAATGACTCAAATGTTACAGCCTTTTTATTCCCAATAACCCTATAAAACAAAACTTAAAAATTAGGTGCATTAATAAAATCATAAACACAATGGTAAAACTTAGGTATACACACTTTCTTAAGGTACCTATATGTATATTGATACTTGAGCATAACATTTCTGAAATTCTTAACACAAGGTGTTTCACGAAGTGGGACTAACACCGAAATAGCGGGGAAAAAACTGTACTAACTGTAGGGCGTCTGAGGTTTTGTGTAGCTGGTTAAACATCCTGTATAATAACTAAGTCACAATTATCGGCATGTTTAGTTAGAGTTAAAGTATACTAAGGCGAACTTGAGATGGCAATATTAATTAAGCTACCGTGTATTGTCGTTTAAACTAAAATATATCAGGATTATTTTAACCTGTTCGAGGCCACGTAAAAACAAAACAGCACTTAGACCTGCGGCTGTTTGGCGGCAAAAGTTTAAACAGAAGTGGTTTTTTACAAGGAGCATATGTGATTAAGCCCACTCAAGTATCAAATATATAAAAATAAATCGCACAAAACATATTCACTTATTTATGTATTCTGCAAGGCAAAAAGTTATTAAACAATATATCTAAAACATCGTTTTGTCAGTCTTATACCAATCAGAATGAGTTATTAGTTAATCGAGAACCTAAGGGCTGGATCTAAGGCCGTGCCACACCGGAAGCGTTTAAAGCACATGTGCGTTGTATCATATCATATGAAATTACATAGTAGATGGCACACCGGTTGCATGGTACACGCAGGCGTGACTTACACCCAACGGCGCTCCGTCGAGAGATAATTTTGTTTAGACAAACAAATTAGATTGTAGATAAGTAATGTCCGTCCTGTAGATAAAATATCAATTTACTAACTATCTGTTTCGGAAATTCAAACCCATATAGACAGGATCCCCAACAATTTGTTTGACATTTAAACCTTATCTGCAAGACGGATTTACGTAACGACTAACGATGTAACGACTATGCCAATTATCCTAATTACTAAAAGATAATGAGAATATTATCAAATTCTTTACAATCAACACTCCGCTGGGAGTAGATTAAAATAAAAGCATAGACTCGCTCAAAAAGCACATTAAGGGTTCACGGAAAAAACATGTCCAGTGCTTAAAAAAATCATGGCTAATTTATACCTTATTCTGTTAAAAGTAAGGTGGTTTTTCCTTCTAAATAGAAATAACTTTATTCGTAACGTAACATACACAATAATTACAAAATACAGAAACGAAAAATAATTATACAAATAAAAGCGTGTATGCTACGAAACGGCCTCATTTCAGCATGTTGCTAGCAAGTGCCAGCGCTGGTCTTCCGATGAGGTCATCACGTGAACAGTTTCACGGCAGGCAACACAGCACAATACAAATAAACAAATACTGTAATTTGAATTGACTAGACATGTTCTTTCCATGGACCCTTAATTCACATGTTTTGTACAAAAATACAGATACAGCACATGTGATTCAGTACATGATTGGTGCGACAGTATTTCGCCGTAAGATAGACTTCTCGGATTTGTATGATTCTTCGAGGAGCGTTTTAACCGAACGCATTTTTATAGTCGTCCCGCCATTATTAGCGAAACGGAAATACAAGTTTAGTAACGACAGAACAACACCATTGATTACTAGACCATAAACAAGTTGCCAATAGCTAACGCTTAATCGTCAATCGTAAAGTAAAGGTAGCTGTCTTTATCGTACTAATACGAAAGAGTGACAGAGGGAAAACTACGATAAGCTACTAAGCGTCAGCGATTGGCAACTTTGCTAAGCATCCATGTATTGGCACTGAATTACGTTTACATTAAAATAACACACTTAGGGTCATCTCTCATCTCTTCTAACAATACTTGGCGAGACCGCAATGGGCTGAATATCTGAGCGTTTAAACCGCCTAATTTTGGAGGCATCATTTTTGCCGAAGTTTATATTCGTTACAATGTGCTACTTTGTCATTTGAAGGAGGCACGGTACCTTATACAAATGACGAAATATAACATTGAGACGTTTAGAAACTTCGGCAAAAATGATGCCATTAAAATTAGGCGGTTGAAACGCTCAGATATTCACCCAATGACGAAATAAAAACGTCGAATATTAAGTAATATTAACCCATTTTACTATGTTGATAAAAGATGGGCGGATAGTCTGTCGCCGCGAGATACTGTCGGTACAGGAAAACATCTAAAATATGAGTAAAAAACTTATTCCATTGATATTAACTTAGGGTATAGACATCTGTATCTGTAAGGTCAATGCGGGTAAGACCGTATATCAGGAAAGTCCGTCTACCAACTGATTTCCACCCCTAACTTAACAATACAAGACGCAAAGGACGGACTTTCCTTAAAAATAAAATATGCTGGACTTACCCACACCACACCTTAGACAATATTATTCAAACAATATTCTATACTTAAGTTTATAGTGAAAGAAAATAGAAAAAAAATATCAAGAAATACCTAATGAACTTAAATAGTTAAGACACAAGTGAAAACAATAAAAAAGATATTGACATAGGAACATGAATCGCGAATTAATTATTCACAGGTTGTATCATTCAACATTTTACTGTACATACCTATGGCCTTTTCAATACTTGGCATGTACAATCAAATTATCAAGAGCTAGTAATTTGAAGTTTTCCTTACATTTTAAGGATATAGCTATAAGACACAAGTGAAAAATCAGTAAAGATCAACAATTACAAGAATTCTAAATTAGGAGTAACAAATAGTCAAAGAAGTATACAGGGTGTTCCAAAAACCACTGAAACATGTGTATGTATAGAACAGATCATAATTAGTATAATTACACTAAGCATCTTTTATTATAGAACCAACAAGTAGGCAGAAAAACTTGTCCCATACAAGATATATCCCATTTAGTTATCACAACTAAAATGTACGACAGTCAGTCCAGGCGATTTTAGAGTCCCAGAGTAAGTTGGTCAGTATGATTTATACATATGGGGTTTTAAGTGGCAGATGTCACACCCTGTAGAAGTTAGTGTTCAGTGAAACTTTAAATCTTGTGTAGTAGCATGGCTTGCTAAAGTGAACCCACAAAACTCTGATTTGTATGGTCTGTAATAAGATTGTATTTCTTATTCAATAACTAAATAATTATTTTAAAAATAATAAAAATTGCTAAGGTCAAGTAAGTGTCGTCATATTTGGACGTAGTTATGCAAAAAGGAACCAACCCACATAAATTTGTCATTTCAAAGATTAACTTGTTTATTTTGATTTATGGTGTTAATTAGAATGAAAAATTCTTGTGGGTTGATTCCCTTTTGCATAATTACTTTCTTGTGCTAACATATACTTAACTGTTTTCGGCAAGTAATTAATCATCATCATCATCATCAAAATATTGTCGCCGTTCTGGCAGTCGATAACACTTAGGTGTATCTGTCACACCACTGTGTATCAACCATAGTGCTATGGCAATAGTACCACGATAG
The DNA here is from genome assembly GCA_025490895.1 of Thaumatotibia leucotreta. Lineage (NCBI taxonomy): Eukaryota > Metazoa > Arthropoda > Insecta > Lepidoptera > Tortricidae > Thaumatotibia > Thaumatotibia leucotreta. The sequence continues at coordinate 48,444 of JALPQI010005377.1, forward strand.
CATGGTAGGACACAACCATCAAACCACCCGAAAAACCTATACCAAGACAAATACATCATGATCACAAAGACAACAATTTTTCCATAGAAATTGTAATAATCTAATTCATCTGGTACAACTATTAGATCAATTGTGTCAATGTGATGAGTTAATTGTCATAATTGTTCTTGTTTCCTCTGCGCAATACCTTGAACAATCTTCCTCACATCCTCTGCAAGCAGACGCGGGAGGCCTAATAAGTCTACCTTCTCCGGGTCTGGTATGGATAATGCTAATCTCAACAGGGCAGTATCTCGGAGTGAACGCATACATAAACTTATATTCCAATTCGTTCTAAATCGCGCATTATCCTGGCGCTCTGGAGCCCTAAAGATCACCTGCTGTCCGATAGTGAAACGTTCACCTGTCTCCTCGTCCGTAAACTCCCAAGGATGATTAGTGTAAGTGTTTATATCGCAGAACTCGGTCGGGTTTAGACGGGCGTAGAAACTGCGGCGTCCGGCGAAATTTCGCCACCAGATCTTGACGGGGCGTGAAGTTACGTTCGTGAAACGAATGAACACCCGGTGGGTTGATCGCACTGACCTGACAAGGCGAGGCGCGCCGGCTTCGTCAACTTCGTAGATTAAACCGTTGTCTGAAGGTCCCAATTCGTCTAATATCGCCATTATTAACACTAGGCGTATGTAATTCTGTTAGAAAAATTTTACTCCATCCAGGTTGCGACAATACGTGACTTCGGTATTGTATGCCAGTTTTATTTGATAACAAATGGCAGTGTTTCAATGCCAATGCCGTCGCGTGACGCTTTGCTTTGTCTGATTGTGATTGGGGAAGTCGGTCGGGGATATGGAGTGGAGGGGGTGTTGGCTTGACAATGTCAATGATTGTCACTACTGTCAGTGTCAGTCAACAAAAGTCAAAATAAACTCCCTCTGAAAGATGGCAGTGTGTGTGGCAGTAATAGGCAAAGATGTAAGTTTCACCAATTTTTTACGCAGTTTCGCAGTGGCGCACGATTAGTCTAAGTCCATGATACTGATTAGACAAATTATTAATCACTATATCCACGCACTAATTGCAAATAAACAGGTTTTCAAGAATTCCAACTTGTAGGAAATCGATGCAATGTTTGTCACTACCATAGACAAGTAAAATGTTAGGAAAAATTTACCCATATTTAAGGGAAAAAAATCTGGCCTTATGGAATCGTGTTTTTACTCATTTATTTAATGATTTTAATGTTTATTTACTTACAGAATTCTCCGTTATACATAGGTGGAATTGGAAATGATACTGGAACCGAAAATGAATTGTCACGTCAATGGCTTGTCCACACTGCATTAGATGCATTGGAGGAGAGGTTAGCTAGCACAAACACTAATAATGCAGCAGCTGGAACAAACACTGCTAGAACAGACCTTCGCGACTTGTACTTAGGGCTCCTTTACTCTACCGACACGCATAAAATGTAAGTATCTTTACCTCATTGTGTTTGTTTCGTGACCAGTTTTTTGTTTACATTCGATAAAACTTTTTAATGTAATTCTTATAGTTACGGCTACGTAACAAACACGAGAATTAAACTAGTTCTTGTGACAAGTTCCACATCACCCAGTGGCAGCAATATAAGAGACGCAGAAGTACGGACAGCTCTTCGTCGTTTGCACGCACTCTATGCAGATGCTATATGCAATCCATTCCATTTGCCGGGAGATCAAATTACATCACCGTAAGTTGAACTGATTAATTGTCATGTTTACTGGTAGCTATAGCAACCACTGACGATCTTTTCTGTGAATTTGTGCTATTTTGTAACCAAATAACATGATTTTTTTTACAAAAACCAGTAGGTTCACTTTAGTGACTTATACGCCACGCCACGACTGACGAATCATTTACCTAGCTTTGTAAAATTGATTGCTCAAGTTTACTAACAAAATAACTAATAATTAAAACATTTTGTGTTTCAGGAAATTCGACAAACAAGTAAAAAGTTTGATGCTTAACAATGTCTAACGGTCAAAACTATTGTTTAATTTCACCGTAGGATATATCTTATCAAATGTATTGATTAGTAATGTTATGATAAATGTATAAAAAAATTGTATTTAATAATTTCTTCTTACTGTTTAAAGTAATATATCGAATGTATTTTTAGGATTATTAGTTAAATTAACAATATTGTTTAATACAAGCTTGTTTTTAATTTTATTCATCTCATTGATTCTAAAATATACATATTTTAAAGTAATATATCGAATGTATTTTTAGGATTATTAGTTAAATTAACAATATTGCTTAATACTAGCTTGTTTTTAATTTTATTCATCTCATTGATTCTAAAATATACATATTTTTTTATCACTTACAGCTAGTACTTTCACTGTGCTAGTTAGGTAGAGAATGACGTTTTTCTCTCTGATGCAATGTTTATTAAACCCTCGTGACTAGTAGAACTTCGAAAATAGTAAATTTCTAAGATTGTCGCTCCAAACATACTATTTTGAAATTCGCGGTAGGCCCTCAGACCCTAGTATCAATATTCCACTTTTTGAGACTCGCTGTGCTAGTGGTTCAACAATTCCCCATGCCATGCTAGAGTCTCAATATTATCACGAGGAGGTAAATAACTAACACTTATGAAACGATAATGAAAACAACCATAGCGATTGTAAGAATAAATAAAGTAGCTTACAATAAAATTTGCTGATTAAATGATCGGGTAATGTAAATTTCAAGCTGGTAACATTAAAAATGTTGTAAGCCATAGACACTAAGTTGCGTTCATAAATCTTACCAAAAAAATGTGTAGTTTTAATAAAAAAATAACGTACGAAACTTTAATAACTTTAAATATGTAATTTAATTACTTTACAGATACAGTTTAAATTCTAGAAACAAATACATAATTAATGATCTTGGCGTCGACTTGACGCAATAAAATCCTATTCATGAACGCATTTCAAACTACGAACGCCCCATATGCCATAAAAAAGAAGACTGCCTCTTTCTTTTGACAGAAGTTGTTCTCCGGTTCAGCGCTGAGCAAATTTGGTTTCAAAGTTGTTTATCTCGACCGGGAAATCTCAAGAACATGGTAAGTAAATCAATAATCACATAATGAACTGTAAACATATATTATTCGGTCACATTATTCATCGTCCATCGCCATTAAAGTGATTTATTACTTTCTAGGTTAGGTTAGTCTACACGTGTCTCCCAATCCTCAAGTTTCTTTAAAACAGCATCTCGAATCACGTAACCATAATTCTATGCTTCAAGAACGAATTCCAAGTCAATATTTTACTGTAACATCTTAAATAGAGACAGCGGCGTAGCGTTATTCGATTCCCGCTCGAGGGCGAAAGTACATTGCCGCCCCATGTTAGTGATTTGAGACTTATTTTTTGCCGCCCTCTCTCGTGGCCGTGACTCCCTAGTCCTAGTTATGCCGCTGAAAGAATGAGTCATAAGTTTCACAATATTTTTTGGTTGCAGGCAGCCGCTGTAGTGTCAGGCAAGGACATCGAGAAGCCGCAGGCGGAGATCTCGCCCATCCACCGCATCAGGATCACGCTGACTTCCCGTAACGTCAGGTCGCTGGAGAAGGTGTGCGCTGATCTCATCAATGGCGCCAAGAAGCAGAAGCTACGCGTGAAGGTATTAAAAAGTTTTTTTTCACACTTTTGTGACATGAGATTGTTAACCCGGGGAGCATGACCCAGGGTATCTCATACCCACCCCTGTCACTTATGTCAATAATGACAAAGTCTATTTTCCAATGTCATTTTTTCACCTCATGTTCGCCGGGTTAAATGGATCCAGATTATGTGATTAGCACTGTATTCAAATACTGTAATAGAACTTGCCAGATGTGATGATTAACTTAGACACTGTTAGGGGCCTAATATTCATACAAGTTGCATTTCACTGTAAAACAAGGGGTGTAACATATATTGCACCTTTGTTATTCATGCAAAACAAGAAGGCAAAGTCTAACTATTCTTTATTCAAGTAAGCTTATTAATAAGCATTTTCGAGTCTGACACTATCAAGAGAGAAAAAAAAAATCTATGGCTTTTGGGTAAACATTGTGTGTATGTTTTATTGGAACAGTAAATGTGTCAAGTTACAATAGAATATTAAGGTGCAGTAGGAATCTTATTAGCAGAGCTAATTATTTTGTGAACTAGAATTGCACCTTGATGAAGACACAGCATGTCCATACTGCTGTGTTCACCAAAAAGGGTGCTACAGCAGCTCTCTTCAAAGTGCAGATTGCCTGTCTGTACACCAATCTGCTCATAGGAGAGATACAATAATGTTAACCTGATGACTGGCTATCAAAGTCAGTTTATATTAACCTTTAGTGTGCCGCAAATATTTCTTTCTAATCCTCATACATGGATCCATGTCCTGTTTAAACTCTATTACATTAATCAAAATGCTCCTATGGCCTATTACGTCTTTTATTGATGCTAGTCATCAGGTTATGCTCAACTCTAAGGTACCTCAATATCAGTCATTTTATGCCCAAAATGTTATGGATATTTCATGGTGTACAACTCCATACATTAACACTTCATTCCTGCCATAAATAAACACCTATTTTTTAAAGCAAAATTGTGCTTCCAAAATATAACAAGATGCATTTTACTAAGTTGCTTTTTACAATTTCGCTGTTTGCCTCTCTAACGCACGCACATATTGGCTAGAAAGAGAGGCAAACAGCAAAATTGTAACTTTATGAAACGTGACGATGATAACATTTTAATTTATCTATTCAATGTATTATTGACTTCAACCTAAGCTTATTACAGCATACAAACATCAGTAGAGGTCAATGAGTCAATGATGTCATAGTTTTTACCGTTGCATAATGAATTGTAATTTCCCACCTACATGAAAATATCTCTAATAACAGCAGGATAAATAAGAGGAGTAATGCAAACTTAAAATTATGGTACTTTGATATTATTCTTACTAGTGTCACATTAAGTAAATAAATAAATATAAATATTTAATTAATTTCTGCTAAATCCTATTCGGAAAATAAAGATAAGCAGCTGTTTCTGATATGCCTAACAGTGAATGGCTGGCATAAGACTGCCAGCCATTCAGGTCTGCCAAACTGTATAATTGGAAGCAATTTTTGTATAATTTGGTTGCTCTATGTATATAGAACTGCCTTGTATAATTGTATACATGAAGATAAAAAATAAGTACAACTATCTCTGTCTCTCCAAGGACAAAACTATTTTTTGTATAATTTTGGAAACTTAAAATTGTGCTGTAACCCTGCAGCCATTATTAAAATCATATTAATTTCCAGGGCCCCGTCCGCATGCCCACCAAGATCCTCCGCATCACCACCCGCAAGACCCCCTGTGGTGAAGGTTCCAAGACCTGGGACCGCTTCCAGATGCGCATCCACAAGCGGGTGATCGACCTGCACTCGCCGTCCGAGATCGTGAAGCAGATCACCTCCATCAACATCGAGCCGGGTGTAGAGGTTGAGGTCACCATTGCTGACGCGTAGGCACAGCTGCCAAATAAACTATTTTGGTTTAAGTACTTTGAAGTTTGTTTTCTTAGACCTGCCATACATCGATCACTTCAACAAGTCCGTCATGTATCTATTTTTGCAGTCTTGTCTGCAGTTCCCATACAAAGTGACTGCCTCACAAGTCTGTCTCACTTCACGTTCGCCCCCGGTACTGTTTCACTAAATCCTAATACTACACCGATCGAAATTTTCTTATTAGAACTCCCATGCCAGTGGCACGCATGTGTGACCGAAATGATTGTACTCTTATGCCAGCGACACAGCACTTGTGTCAAAAACGTTCGTATTTCTATGGCACTGGCATAGATGGAAGAACTTTATTTATGCTAGTGGCATAAGAACAAGCGGCCCTACCGCGAAAAACGAAATTCGTAAATTTCGAGGATTTGTCTCTCTCACTCTAATGACGTCTTCGTTTGAGTGACAGAAAAATCCTCGAAATTTCCGAATTTCGATTTTCGCGGTAGTAGGCAAGGTTACTCTAATCACGTATGTGTGTCACTGGCATAGGAATCGGATTTTGTTGGTCACACGTCGTGTCACCGGCGGCGAACGTGTTAAGGATTCCATTAGCTAGAACTGAAAATGTGCCCGCTAACCTGCCGTCAGAATGACGTCACACCGCTCTAATTTTGGTGAAGATTCGGCACATTCCTAGCCACTAACTCCTGACGAATACTTCCTGTTTTGCCGGATTCTTGTTTCGTCGGAAATATTAATATACATTTAATCATCCAGGTAAAAGAAACGTGCTTATGCTTTCTTATTGTATGAAATGATCTGCTTCTCTACGTCTACCTTTTATTTAATAGATAGGTATAACCGCCATATTTCTGTAATATTTCTTAATCAAAAAAACCTGGCGAATCAAGAATCCGACAAAATAAGAATCCGGCGAAACAGGAATCCGGCGAATCGGGAAGTATTCCTCCTGACGTATATCGCAGCTCCACCCGTTGATTTGATGTAGTCTGGTACAAAATTCAAGTTTTTGAATGAATAAATTCATTCAAAAAATGTCCATGCAATTCTGCACGCCACTACTACCTACTAGTGACAAGCCATCCTGACGATCACATAAGGTTCATTTTCGTTCTTTATTAGTAGGCATATTGTCGTGTATGTCACATTCTGATGCGGGAAGGCGTTTAAAAGGTTATCTAAAGCCTAACAACTTTCTATTTGACCCTGACATAGTGTCGCTACAAACAGTTTACCTATGCCTATGGCAATAATGTGCATACGTCATGTATAGTCAGCATGGTGTGTATTGGCTTCATGTTGATATTTTTAATACCAAAAAATTTATTACAGAGAATCAAAGCTTTGTAATATTACCTATTCGTCAAAATCCGATTCCAAATACTCAATATTTATGTATTCTTGATATTCTGACTTTGATCTTTGTTTTTGCATTTTTTATATCTGAATCCCATACTGTGCATCCGTTTTCGTAAGTATTCTCTGCTGCCTGTAAATCCAATGTCTTTTTTCAAAGCGATAAGCAGAGTTTTGATACTTGGTACTTGTTTTCGCACGGCATACAATTCATAAATTTTATGTCGTACCTATGGCACATTTATCGAAGTCATCTATATTAATTTTATTTTTGCGCGGGGCTTTATTTTGTACATTTGGCAAAGTCGCTTCTTTATTTTTAGAAATATTTTTAATCGTCGATCCACATACACCTTAAATGAGAAAATAAAATCTATTAAGTTTAATTAAGTATAACAACTAACCAATTCAAATACAACCGCACTATAAACTGTCAGTACCGGTCATGTCAGTAACCAATTGCAAAACATTTTCCAATGGAATACTATTCAATCCTTCGTCCTTTCTTTGGTTTAAATATTTTATTGTATTTAAGACGATTTTTCTTGCTTCTATTGGTATCTTTTTCGGCATTTTCATGATAAAATCGTTTAAGTCGCGATATATTTTCTTTTTGTTTACATCGGTGACATTCGATGACATTCAACGCCTGATGTCAAACAGTAATCATTGCCAGTAAAATAAATTAGTGTCACTGAAAATCCGCAACATGGCGAGGGTCGAATAGTAAGTTGTTAGGCTTTAAGTTACACAAAATAAAACAAGCCAATTTTCAGTTCAAATTCATTTTATTATCTACATACTAAATAACAATTACATAATTATCTCAACACAACAGCCAATAAGAAAGCAACCAAGCAATGTAATCAGAATCACAGCCATTATTTTGTTTTCATTGCTATGTTATAACTAAAATTAGTAATTCCAATGTCTCTTATCAACACTAAAGGATCTGCCACCTTCCCACAATTTCCCAACAAAATGATCAATTTACCTTCAAAAGCTTTAACAAATTTATTGTAAAGTAATTAACAATCAGACAACAACACCTACAAATAACCTATACAAGGTGCCCACGAGGAAAGGGAAAAATTCTAACAGCATATTCCTGAGACTAAAAGAAGCAAAAAATGTTAAATGAGTTTTGGTCAAATCTGCAAAAATTATATATATTTTTTTGTTTTTTTTTTGACGTTTTGAATGCCTTAATACACAATAAAAGGATTTTATTAAACAAGCTATCACAAAAATGTCTGTCAATTGAGTGTGACAAGCCTAAGACAACATGGTGACAAAATCGTTTCCTAAAATGCGTTTTATCATAGCGTAACGATCTAAAACGGTTTTAAGAAAAAATCGATTTTTCTCTTAAAATAGACTGAATCCAGAAAACTTCATATGACATTTTTAACTTCATATTTGGTCAGAAATCCGCAGTTGAATTTTTTCCCTTTCCTCATAGGCACATTGTAGAGACTCCGGCCTTCGTTAACTGGCCATATAGACGTCGAGCGCCATCTTGGCGTAGTCGTAGACGCCAAAGAACACGAATCCGCCGGCCATGAACGCCGTGAGGCGCGGCGTCACGCCCGCGAACAGGCCGCGCACGCCGGACGACTGGTATATGCTGCGGAGCACAGGCCTGCCGGATATACGACCGTCATTAGATTACAGGGTGGAAATAGGGATGATGACTGTAGTTAAAATAAATTATTTAACATTATGTACGACATAATACACGAAGAAATTATTCCTAAGATGTATATTGCAGTAATTTTTGTACAGAACTTCTATTTAATAAATTGAAAAGAACTTAAAAGAGTAGTTCATTTGGCAGTACTCAAACGTGACGTCACTTTTGAGTATTTCATATAAAATTCCATAGTAGTGATCGTTTTGACAGTTCGAAAAAAGATGCTGATTTGACTTGCCAGTCATCATGCCTATTATTTTAGTGAGGGCAGCCAGGGACCGGTACTTTACAAAAACCTCAAAATAGCCCAATATTTTTTTCATCACACTTGCTGTCTAAGCGCGCCATTGCTTGCGCGCGTAGCGGGAGTAATAGAAAAGTGAAATTCCCTAGGGAGTAACTAGTAATGAAGAAATTCCAATGTCTCTTATCAACACTAAAGGATCTGCCACCTTCCCACAATTTCCCAACAAAATGATCAATTTACCTTCAAAAGCTTTAACAAAATTAAGTAACTAACAATCAGCTAACAACATCTATAAATAACCTATAGACACAGCCTTCGTTAACTGGCCATATAGACGTCGAGCGCCATCTTGGCGTAGTCGTAGACGCCAAAGAACACGAATCCGCCGGCCATGAACGCCGTGAGGCGCGGCGTCACGCCCGCGAACAGGCCGCGCACGCCGGACGACTGGTATATGCTGCGGAGCACAGGCCTGTCGGATCAACGACCGTAATTAGATTACTGGGTGGAAATTATAATAGTGAGGGCAGCCAGGGACCGGTATTTTACAAAAACCTCAAAATAGCCCAATTTTTTTTTCATCACACTTGCTGTCTAAGCGCGCCATTGCTTGAGCTAGGATTAATATAAAAGTGAAATTCCGTAGGGAGTAATAGAAATGTCAGTACGTCATTTAATAATATTATGTCTTAAAACTTATTTTTTGGTTGGCAAGTGTGATGAAAAACATTGTATGCATCACGGTCGGTAAGCGGAATACTAACTCGAGTCATAAAAGCCCTCCGCTAAAGGCGTCGGGCTTCTAACATTCTCGTTAGTAATTCCGTACTTACCTCCCTTGATGCACAATGTACTATTTTATCACACTTGCTGTCTAAGCGCGCCATTGCTTGCGCGCGTAGCGGGAGTAATAGAAAAGTGAAATTCCCTAGGGAGTAACTAGTAATAAAGAAATTCCATTATCAACACTAAAGGATCTGCCACCTTCCCACAATTTCCCAACAAAATGATCAATTTACCTTCAAAAGCTTTAACAAAATTAAGTAACTAACAATCAGTCAACAACATCTATAAATAACCTATAGACACAGCCTTCGTTAACTGGCCATATAGACGTCGAGCGCCATCTTGGCGTAGTCGTAGACGCCAAAGAACACGAAGCCGCCGGCCATGAACGCCGTGAGGCGCGGCGTCACGCCCGCGAACAGGCCGCGCACGCCGGACGACTGGTATATGCTGCGGAGCACAGGCCTGTCGGATGTACGAACGTAATTAAAATAGTCCGTCAAACCGACTTTATAATAAATAAATATCTTGAGACATCTTACACATTGTGGCAATCTTTGGGGGAGGCCTATGTTCAGCAGTGGACGTCTTTCGGCTGATGTGATGATGATGATGATGATGATGATCTTACACAAATCGACCTAGTCCCACGGTAAGCTCAATTAACACGTTCGCCTCCGGTACTGTTTCACTAAGTGCTTATACTATGCCGATCGAAATGGTCTGATAATTAGAAATCCTATGCCAGTGACACGCATATGTGACCGAAAAGATTGTACTCCAATGCCGGCGACACACACTTGTGTCAAAAATGTTCGTATTTCGATGCGATTGGCATAGGAGTGAGAACTTGATTGATGCTAGTGGCATAAGAATAAGATTACTTTGATCACGTATGTGTGACACTGGCATAGGAGTACAGTTTTTTCGGTCACATATGCGTGTCACCGGCGTCGAACGTGTCAAATTTATTGTAAAGTAACTAACAATCAGACAACAACACATCTACAAATTTAGTAACCTATAGACACATCCGGCCTTCGTTAACTGGCCATATAGCCGTCGAGCGCCATCTTGGCGTAGTCGTAGACGCCAAAGAACACGAATCCGCCGGCCATGAACGCCGTGAGGCGCGGCGTCACGCCCGCGAACAGGCCGCGCACGCCGGACGACTGGTATATGCTGCGGAGCACAGGCCTGTCGGATATACGACCGTCATTAGATTGCAGGGTGGAAATTCTTTTAGTGAGGGCAGCCAGGGACCGGTATTTTACAAAAACCTCAAAATAGCCCAATATTTTTTTCATCACACTCGCTGTCTAAGCGCGCCATTGCTTGAGCTAGGATTAATAGAAAAGTGAAATTCCGTAGGGAGTAATAGAAATGTCAGTACGTCATTTAATAATATTTTTTCATCGTCATTTAATATTATGTTTTAAAACTTATTTTTTGGTTGGCAAGTGTGATGAAAAACATTGTATGCATCACGGTCGGTAAGCGGAATACTAACTCGAGTCATAAAAGCCCTCCGCTAAAGGCGTCGGGCTTCTAACATTCTCGTTAGTAATTCCGTACTTACCTCCCTTGATGCACAATGTACTATTTTATCACACTTGCTGTCTAAGCGCGCCATTGCTTGCGCGCGTAGCGGGAGTAATAGAAAAGTGAAATTCCCTAGGGAGTAACTAGTAATAAAGAAATTCCATTATCAACGCTAAAGGATCTGCCACCTTCCCACAATTTCCCAACAAAATGATCAATTTACCTTCAAAAGCTTTAACAAAATTGTAAAGTAACTAACAATCAGACAACAACATCTATAAATAACCTATAGACACATCTGCCTTCGTTAACTGGCCATATAGACGTCGAGCGCCATCTTGGCGTAGTCGTAGACGCCAAAGAACACGAATCCGCCGGCCATGAACGCCGTGAGGCGCGGCGTCACGCCCGCGAACAGGCCGCGCACGCCGGACGACTGGTATATGCTGCGGAGCACAGGCCTGCCGGATATACGACCGTCATTATGTGCTGCGTGCTTAGCCAAGTCGCCAATCGCTAATGCTTAATCGTCAATCGTAAGCGAAAGGCAGCTGTCTTTGTCGCACTAATACGAAAGAGTGACAGAGAGGGAAAACTATGATACGCTACGAAAATGCACAACCAAGCAATGTAATCACAGCCATTATTTTATTTCATTGCTATGTTATAACACAAATTAGTAATTCCAATGTCTCTTATCAACACTAAAGGATCTGCCACCTTACCACAATTTCCCAACAAAATTATCAATTTACCTTCAAAAGCTTTAACAAATTTATTGTAAAGTAACTAACAATCAGACAACAACATCTATAAATAACCTATACAAGGTGCCCACGAGGAAAGGAAAAAAATCTAACAACATATTCCTGAGACTGCAAAACATGTTAAATGAGTTTTGATCAAATCTGCAAAATATATATATTTTTTTTTTAGTTTTTTTTTTTGACGTTTTGAATGCCTTAATACACAAAAAAAGGATTTTATTAAACAAGCTATCGCAAAAAATGCACTTTAAAGTTTTTTTTTACATTTGTTAGGTAATTAATACAGATATTTTTGTTCATTTGATGTCTGTCAATTAAGTGTGACAAGCCAAAGACAACATGGTGACAAAATCGTTTATCATAGCGTAACGGTCTAAAACGGTTTTAAGAAAAAAAACAAATTTTCTCTTAAAATAGACTGAGTCCAGAAAACTTCATATGACATTTTTAACTTCAAATTTGGTCAGAAATCCGCAGTTGAATTTTTTCCCTTTCCTCATGGGCACATTGTAGACACTCCAGCCTTCGTTAACTGGCCATATAGCCGTCGAGCGCCATCTTGGCGTAGTCGTAGACGCCAAAGAACACGAATCCGCCGGCCATGAACGCCGTGAGGCGCGGCGTCACGCCCGCGAACAGGCCGCGCACGCCGGACGACTGGTATATGCTGCGGAGCACAGGCCTGCCGGATATAC
>JALPQI010005378.1:0-64788 GCA_025490895.1 Thaumatotibia leucotreta
AATCCAAAAATCCAGTTTTTTCTAGGCATCGAACCTACTTTAATACAAAAAATGTTTTCTTTGTAATTTTATGATGTCGAAGGAATGGATGAAAAAACAAAATTGTTTCTTAAGAAACATAGTATCTAAAACTAAAAGAATAACCAAAAATGTTTGGTTCAAACTTCTAAAATTAAAATTGCATTTGGTTCGATTTCCGGGTGAAGTTAATTATTTTTTTTTTTTACTTTGAATGCAGCTTTATTTGCCTTTAAAAATAATATAGTCTTCTTTTAGCAAAATATCCTCTCTAGAATATTTAACCCAGTAACGGGCAAGACTCGAAAAAATCGTGGGTTCAAGCCTTAACACCATTCATAGTGCGAAAAATTCTGTACAAGAAAAAAATACAAAAAAATAATGCTATGGGTGGTCGCTTTTGAGACCGGTGCCCTATATAGGGTTGGTACTTTCCCTTCATACCCCATAGTTAGGACGCGCTGTATAAAGCTTGATATACAGGGTGGGACGGAACGACGATCTTTCCCGCTACCGACCGAGTCTTCCAACCATTACGATGAACTTTCAGTACGGGACCAACATCGAAATATCTTTAAAAAAAATTAACCCCTCATACAAAGTCACTGATTAGAGTCACGTTTTCGATGTTGGTCCCATACTGAAAGTTTATCGTAATGGTTGGTAGACTCGGTCGGTAGCGGGAAAGATCGTCGTTCCGTTCCACCCTGTAGAACAAAATAGCTTGGCTATGCCTACATGTTATAATTCAGGTTATGAAAAGCTGCACAGCTTCAATTCTTGCAGCATTCCGAACACTGTCTCGACGAGGAGGCATTTGACGTTGAAAGTGGCTCGGCGAGCGTCCACAGACCCGTAGGCCATGTTTAGAGTAAATAGGTCAGGATAGAACTGGAATAAAAAAACATACAATACCTATATTACATATCACATCACGTCATCAGCCCTTTAACCTAGCCCTTGACGGTCCCCGCCCTCGCGGCAGTCCAAAGAAGCGATGGCTAGATGTCGTGAAGGCTGACATGAGTGTGAATGGGCTTACAGTAGAAGATGCCCAGGATCGCGCAAAGTGGAGTGTAGCAGGAAAGCGGACCCTGGCAAAGGCCGGGATAACGCTAGGTAGAAGAAGAAAAAGACGACATCACGTCATCAGCTATCTCAGTCCACTGCTGCACGTAGGCCTCTCCTATTAACTATGCGTATAGACGCATTGGGAGGTACGTAAATGCTCATAACCGCCACGCTGGGCAAGCGGATAGTCGGCTCTTACGATCCGCGAGAAGAGTTGGGGTGGTGACAAATATATACTTATTGCCGTCACCACACGGCTAATGGTCCAGAAAATATCACTAAATATCACCATGGGGGTGGGGGGATCTAAAACAGGCCAAAACCGTATGACGTGATTAATGGACAAGCCCTAACTTGTAATACAAACGGCAGTCCTTGGGCATATTTCTCGAAAGCTTGTAACTTGTAATACAAGCGAACATCCTTATGTAATTAATAGTGTTAAAAAGAGACTTACACTTGTATTACAAGTTACAAGATTTTGAGAAACTGGCCTCTGGTCTCTCCTATTAACTATGCGTATAGACGCACTAGGAGGTAAATGCCCATAATCGTCACGCCGGACGAGCGGATTGGCGATCGTAGTAATGTGTCCACTATGATGACGCTGCTGCCCATCATCAATCTTCTATCAAAGAGTGGTCAGTGACACTTCAATCTCTTACGACATCCGCGGGAAGAGTTGGGGTGGTGACAAATATATTCTTACTCCCGTCACCACACGGCCAATATATTAAAAGTACACTTTATTGTGTGTATTTATTTATTGTGGAGACGGCAGTAAGAATCTAAGAATACATTTGTCACCACACCAACTCCTCCTTCGGGTGTCGTAAGAGTCGACTAAGGGATCGAAGTGTCACTGACCATTATTTGACAAAATATTGATAATGGGCAGCAGCGTCATCATAGTGGACATATTACTGCGATCGCCAATCGGCTTGCCCAGCGTGGCGATTATGGGCATTTACCTCCTAATGCGTCTATACGCATACTTAATAGGAGAGGCCTACGTCCAGCAGTGGACTATCATAGGCTGATGATGATGATGATGATGATGATACTTTATTGCACACGACACGGCAATCATTGGATACAATAATCAACAAATGAAAAAAAAAACAAAACAGATTTCTCGAAGATCCCATCATCAGACCTCGACACTGGACTTGTATGCCTAGGTGCTGTTTTAAGTATAAAATACTATTATATCATAGGGCAGTACCCACCCCTACCTTAACGAATTCCTGGATACGCGCCTGACAAAAACAATATTTATCCTATGACTGCTTTGAGTATTAAACCACAGGAGGAGTGATAACGTGAAGTTTTCGAACAAATTGTTTCACCATTTTAGCGGGGGACGAGGTAAACACTTTGAGTGAATTATAGACTGACAAACACCGAGGCAGGCTACATAACAACTTGTAAAAAATTCTCCGCTTTCCGTTCAGATTCCAATGTAAGTTACAGATTTTGACGCAATAGAATACTCAAAGCGATCCTGCGTCACCCCGTCAAAAGCGGAGATGGCACTCGTCGGGATTTTAGACGGTAGTCAGTGGCGTAGCGTGCCTTGTCGGGGCCCCGTATAAAAAATTTTTGGAGGCCCTTATATGGAGGTAAAATAAATTAGAAAGTTTTTATTCTTTTTCCTTACACACTTTGGGGGCCCCCGTGGCCCGGGGGCCCCGTATAATTGATACGGCAGATACGGCAGTAGCTACGCCCCTGACGGTAGTGGAGGTCAATGCTCCGTAGTCCGTCATACCTGTCTCACGACAGGATGCGTAAAAGCATTTTCCCAACTTAAAAAAAAGGTAGGTTACAGATTTACTCACTCCTAGCCCAACAATGGGTTCTAGCGTCAGTTCCGTGCTGAGCTCGTTGCATTTCAAAATGGTGGCCTGCTTCGGATTCACGTACAGCAGGCTGAATTTGATCTGGAAATAAAATTATGATTATTACGTTTATGGATTCGCCACACCGCCGCTTTGCCTCTTTGCAAGCCGATCACGAAACGAACCTAAGTCGTTATTTTCGCAGTCAGCCTGGGTAACTGGGTAGTTACTACAAAGAGCCAAAAAAAAGCTCAGGCGTACCTGTGACCTAAAGAGTCTTAGCGGTAGACAGTGGGGTTTTAGTGGGTAGACCAGGACCTTAATAGCCCTGGGAGTCCCACATAGCCATACCCGGGTTCGTCTCCGCGCCCGGTTGGTATGCATAACGAATTTTCCCACGAAAAAAAACCCCTTACAAATAATAAATACGTACATATCGAAATTAAAAACCACATCTTACGTCTCTTTTCTTATCCACTGCTTCTCTTATTTGCATGACTAGATTTCTGCTTCCAGCGCCAACGTTCCATCTAGGGAAATATAATTTCGTATAAATACGCAAATCATATGATATTCTGTAAAAAAGTTTAAAAAGACGAGATATTTTCCCAAATAACAACCTTATGTAAGTGTTATTACAATGAATGCATTATGTACGCAGCAGCGAGATATGACGTGTTTGGCAGGGATAGGCTGGAGGAGAAAGGAACTCAGGGAGGTCGACCTTAGAGACGTCCTGCGGTTCGGAAAGAAAATTGGAAGGCCAGAGGGAAGTATTGGGGGAACGCTATCGGAACACTAACCTGCAGCTCCAGCTAAGGGAAATGGGGTGAATGAGCAATTGAGCATATCGGATGCTCGACAGCCCGCTCGAGTCCGGTCGAGCGTCCCTCCGTAACATAACATAACATAACATAAGTGCCATTACAGGTAGTAGGTATTTAAAATTACCGGCATGCTCGACTTATCGGGTTTGACCACTCAACCAAGTAGACACAGAGAGGTACAAAAGTCAACCACTAACAGAATGTACTT
Source organism: Thaumatotibia leucotreta (assembly GCA_025490895.1). Classification (NCBI taxonomy): domain Eukaryota; kingdom Metazoa; phylum Arthropoda; class Insecta; order Lepidoptera; family Tortricidae; genus Thaumatotibia; species Thaumatotibia leucotreta. Next base: position 3,966 of record JALPQI010005378.1, read on the forward strand.
CACTTTTCATACCTAGTACGGTCGGTGATCTTGCTAGGGTTGTTGTCAATATTAATGACTATACCTAGATATTTTTCTAGCAGGAACGAGAGATTGACAAAATCAAACATCGACATAACTGTTATCGATGCGTACACCCTATTCTCATAAAGATATACCTCCTACGTATACTGGTGCAAGTGCAAAATCATCATTTTCCAGGAGAGCTGTTCAAAGGTACAAAGTTCTGTAACTAGCTCATACAATGAAATAATTTCGTGATATTTTCAAGAATTTATAACAAATACATTTTTATACAATCTACATATTTACTTTTTTGAAATAATTAGTAGTTTTTGAAAAAATGGTAGTTACACCAGTATACGTGAAATTTACGAGTTCTTGTTTTTGATGAACTGAGACAACTACCGTATACGTAGTATACTATGACTCGATGAATACGGATATATTTTTAGTGCCTTTGATGTATATTTTGTATCATGCACCGTAAATATCTAAACAAACCGGAGTTGTTGCTCTGATGTTTTTTATTGGTTAGTTTTCGCCTGATTTGTCACTTGTACCAGTATACGCCTAAATTGATTAATCATGTACCAGTATACGTTGAAGCTTTTTTTGTATGTTATGGGCCTTGCAGGAAATCTAAAAGTATATAAATATAAAGAAAAATAAACGCTTAAAATAAAAAAAAATAAAACTGATTTACCATCTTTTTTAAATAAGTATATTTTTTATTATTCTTAGTGTCCTACCGGATTACTGGAAGAAAGTCTTGAAACAAACACATAGTTTTAATTTCAAGTAATCAAGACATGTCTAACAACATCAAAAGGCAATATAACAATTGAAGCGATTTGGGCTCTACTTTTCACTTACGATCAAGTGGAGTGGAGCCACTTTGTTGTGCCAACATAAAAAAAATGAAGAAATAACATCAACATAAATATTTCGGCGTTGCTTTTACAAAATAAATATATACACGAATTCGATACTATACTTCAATACTTCTTAGGTGCGTACAGCAAGACGTAACTACTTAGTAATGAATTTAAGACTCAAATTAAAAGAAGTATATGTATATTGGAACTACTAAGTAGGCTTCTTTCGTTTTAGTGTAAGTATGTCAAAATTCAATGTCTTTATAAGTAGCTGATATACTTTTTTACTGTCTGGGCTATCAGACTTAAAATTATAAACGACGTGTCATTCGTCCATCCAATACTGGTGGTAGGTTTGAGAAGACGATATTATTAAAGACATTATATATGAATTAGAAAACAATTTAAATGATTACGAATATTATCACTTGTTATTCAACATGGACCAAAGGGAATATTGTAAGCTCTGATTTCATTTAGTAATTAGAATTCTTAATATCGGCTCGCAAATAATATGTATGCTTATGAGCAGCCGTCGGTATCTTCTTACCCCTTGACTTAGCGTTCCGATAAACATAGTTTGTCGCTTGCGGTCTTATCCGTACATATATAAGGCGGTTAGCAGGCAAGCGCTCTGTCTAAGCTTCTACATTGATGTCCTTCTAATATATTGTTATTGAACACGGGACACTCGAAATACATAAGACGGTTATGAAAAAAAATATCGTGGGAAAATTAAAGAACGTCAGTTGTGTTGCTGTGTTATTACATATTTGAAAAACACACTACCTAATTGCTGGCCAGATTCGTATTCGTATTCGGCCTTGCTAATATTCAGCTATCTATATTAGCTTAGCTGGCAAGCAGTAATCTACTATTTTTTATATATTTAGTTAGGTAGGTAGGACCTACGCATAATTCATTTAATTTAACATAACAACTAATCAAATAACAACAATATTGCTAAATAATAAGCAATAGAGCCTACTTTTATGTGTAGATTTTAGAGTGTTGCTCGCGCATACTGGTATAACTAACGCCCGCGGCGATAAGTGTACTGCGTATAGTGGTACAAGTCACTTAGCTCAGTATACGACGTTCGAACCAAAAAAAAGGTGTTAGTTATATCAGTATACGCCACTTTATTTCAAAAACTAGCGGTAATTTCGCCACAAAAATTTTATAGCTTGTAGATATAAGTATTTTGAACCCAAATATGCAAAAAAACGAAAATCGTAAAAATGTCACTTGCACCAGTATACGTAGGAGGTATCGAATTACTAACTTCGTAAAATCAGGTAACCAAGAAATATAGGACCCATCTACGCTTTATTTTGAAATACCTGATACTTCATATGAATTATTGCCTATAGCGTTATCTAGAGTGTTTCTTATTAGTATTTGTTCTTTTAATGGGTACAAAATACAAGGTATAAGAAAAATAATGTATCGTTTTGAATATGGTTTGCATTCTTGTAGATTATTTATCGACTACTACAAGACTTATCGATAACAATCATGCCGATGAATAATTTTGTCAATCTCTCGTTCCTGCTAGAAATATATCTAGGTATATTAATGACGTATGCAAGAAGTGTGTCAAGTCAACAGAATGGTTTAAATTCAACATCCTGTGAATTGGCATTTTTAGCCTACCGGTGGTTTCGAAGAGGCAAGTAATTAATGTAATTCTACGAACAAATAAAACATGGAAGCCGCACGCCATACTATATTGTCTTTCAAAAACGGTCCTAAATTTATTTTGCAAGTGTCACGCCCTCTTCAATGCATAACGGTAATGAATTACAATGTCAACCTATAAAAACTTAAACGGCCATTTAAAAATAGTTGTGATTGTTCCGTCAAAGTTTTGATTGGCTATATTCTATAAACATTTCGTCCATTAACCCTCTAATGCATAAGACAGGCAAAAATGCATTTCAAATTTGAACCCTAACAGCAGTCAATAGAGTCCAAAACCAATGAAACCATATTTGGCTTCGTATGCATTAGAGGGTTAAATACAAAAGCGACACAACTCAAAAACCGTGAAAAATGATTTTATTGCAAAAACGACATTATAAGCACTAATATTTTACGTGACACTAAGACACCTGTCGATTTGACGTTAGTAAGTATCAAAATTATGCAGGTGCCCTTTTTGCACTATCGCTCTTTCGAGACTAATTTCAGTGCTAAACTGCCATTTTGTCAGTTGCGACTCGACTGTCGACCAAAACGCACCACATTTTTGTGAAAAAGTGCCATGAAACGAAAAAATAAGTGATTACGTTAAAAAATATGTAAGCAAAAGTGCCATATTTGTAGATGTGGCCGTTTTGAATAAAATAAATACGTAAATATTATGTTTCTTTATATAAAAAGGTGTCGCAAAACGGAATGTGGCAGCTTTAATTTTAAAATATCCTCTTAAATTTGATTTTTTATTCATCAAAACTGCCGTATTAGAATTTACAACCTTTTTGAATTAAAAATATATTCGAATGTATCAATCATAGGAGCCATATTTATACATGATGCTGTTTTGAATAAAGTAGATATGTTTGGTTTAGATTTCTTTATAAACAAAGGAGCCGCAATACGGAATGTTGAATTTCAAAAAACATTGTTGCATTTACAACCGTTTTCAATTCAGTATAATATTAAAATCCATAAATGTAGCAGATTGAATAATTGAGTATCTTTTGCATGAAATCTGAAAAAATACAATACATCTTATAAAAACAGTGATTGTAAAACGTGATACATTGTATTGTGTTCGTTTTACTTAAAAGTATATTAGAGATTGTGTGGAAGATGACTGTGAATTTTGTGTACCTATAATTGCGACTACGAAGAAACAATAATGGCATAAACTTCGGATTATTAAAGTATTTGTCATACTTTCCTATTATATTATTTGTATACAATACAAGTAAAACAAACAAAGATCTAACCCCGGTGTAGGTTTTAACGAATCTAAAAACTTATATTAGTAGTATTTATTTTATCACTTTTGGGAATGCCAACATAGGGATGATGACTGTATTTAAAATAAATGATTAGACATTATGCACGGCATCATACACGAATAAATTATTACTAAAATATAGTCATCATGCCTTTTGCTTCACTACATAGGTACTACCTATGTAGTAGTTACCTTTAGTACTAGCGCTAAACTGTCATGTCGTCTAGAAAAAAAAAAAGATTTATTATATCTGCAATTAAATATTGAAAGATATACTTTTGTATCAGCAAAAATTAAGTTCTTGCATCAATTCTAATGAAAAAACTAGTAAACCGTCAAAACATATCAATTTGGATCATTTAGTATGGGATCATAGTAACCACCACACAAATACAATACACATAGAAGAAACAAATAACTAAAGATGTACTTAACCGATTTTTATTATTTACGTGCTTTTAGGTGGGCTATTTCCAGTTTATAGTAAAAATAAGTGGAATCAAAGTATTAATTCCATTCCCAACAATATAACTTTGATCGCGTTGTATTTATTTTATATTTATTAACTAAAGGTACCACATTTTTTTATATAGCAGGTTGATTCTTGAAGAAAACCGATAATTATATCTGAATTTTAAACTAGTACGTCCGTTAAATTCATCAAAATATGTAACCAAAGTTAAAATTAATCAAAGTAACCCCGGTTTACGGTACCTATAAACATGTTCTGACAATATGTAAGTAAAGAAACAGCAAGAAAAAGGTTTGTCTGGTTCAGTTTTGTTAAAAAAAACAGTATTTCTATGTTTAAGACATGATTTTATGTATGATTTAAATGAAATAACTGGTTATTTTTTTGTATTTGTGGCCTTTGATGGGAAAAAAAATTCAGAGTTAATGTTATTTTTTTATGCAATACGGACGTATACGCTCATAAAAGCTTGCACAGCACATATTACTTTCTAATAACCAAACACATCAAAAGAGGGTTAAAATACCTACAAGTTGATACATAACACATATAATATTAATGCTGTAAAAAAATTTTGTGAACAAAAAACGAATACAAAATCTTTAAACAGCTCCCCTGTAAAAAGTAATTTTTTGACTTGTGTCGCTTTTGTATTTAATGGACGATTTATCAAAGATGTTGCGCCGAAATATGCGTGGTGTTAAGAAAAGCGCTAAGTATGTCCTGCCCATCTTGGCACAATTGAACAATTGTGTTTGAGGGCATGTTTGAGCTGGCGTTAGACGTCCATGTTATATATGGTCGCAGATGTAAATTATATGTATTACCTACTGATCAAAATCGAAATTAATACAGAACAGTTAGGTAGGTAAGTATTAGGTAAGGCTCCCGATGAATAGGAACCTATAAATGTAAAATCGAATCCAACAAATATTTTGTGAGAGGGTTGTGTTGTGCTCGATATTTGACCATTGGCAGGAGAAACCTAGGAAGGACTTAAACTTTCACGATTATCACTCATAATTTAAAGACAAACGGATCTTAATCGCGTAAACTTATTTTTAATTATATCCTGACGTTTCGGGCATGACGTTACACCCATGGGCGCTAGTCTGCCTGCGACCACGGGTGTAACATCATGCCCGAAACGTCAGGATATAATTAAACGTAAGTTTACGCGATTAAGACCAGTTTGTCTTTAAATTATGACATAGGAAGGACCCATCACCTCTGCGACCATATACAGTGTGTGGTCTTTAACACGGGAGAAAAATGAAATGAGTGACTCCTTAGACTATCAGCAATAATCCTGTAAAGGTCCCGGTGTTTCAAAGTGGTTAAGTTCGGAGATATTGTCATTCAAAGCTATGGACCTTTAGTACTGGATCTTGGCATCACGATGTTTGTTTGCATTTTTACACTAATTTGATACGGTTTTAAAAAAAAATTGTACATTTTTCAATGATTCAAAAATGATAAGTTATTGATAACTTTTAATTCAAGTAAATGAACCCATAATAATGAAAAATACATGAACAAAAAATTACAAAAAATTTTTTTTTTTTAATTACAATATGTGGAAATGATTGTTGATCAGCTTATTAATGCACCGTTTAAATTTTCACCCCGGTTGTAGGCCACACACTGTATAACATGGACGTCTAACGCCAGTTCAAAAATGCCCCCAAAAACAATTGTTCAATTGTGCCAAGATGGACAGGACATAGCGCTTTTCTTAACACCGCGCATATTTCGGCGCAACATCTTTGACAAATGGTTATAGAATATAGCCAATCAAAAGTTTGATGGACCAATCACAACTATTTTTAAATGGCGGTTTAAGTTTTTATAGGTTGACATTGAAATTCATTGCCGTGATGCATTAAAGAGGGGGTGACATTTGTCAACTAAAATTCAGGACCGTTTTTGAAAGGCAATTTACTATGGCGTGCGGCTTCCATGTTTTATTTGTTCGTAGAATCCACTCAATCCTCGATGTTTGACCATTGGCAGGAGAAAAAAGGACCCATCACCTGCTCCACTGAAAGTTGTAAGCCCTACACAGCATCGCCATAGCGTGGTACGTGTGTCGCTCGATGACCCATTCCTTGGGGCAGCTCCCTTCCACGTGGTTGTGGCCGTCGAACTCTGGGAAGAAGTCGCAGGCCGCCGCACGCATCAGCTGGAATAACAGTTGACAGTCGGCAATGGCGTTGAAAATGTCGGAAAAAACTAAAAAGTTTTTTTCGGGAATGTGTGAAAATTTCACTTTCTCAAACATGCAATGAAATATTGTCTTTACGTTCCTTAAACTAGACTCGAAAGTATCGCTTTTAGGGTGCAGTAACTCACTGGGATGGAAATGGAATTTCATAACACTTTTCAGGCCTGCAAAGTAACTTTTTTTAAATTTCGTCAACATTGTTATTTTTTTTATTTCTTTGTATGTTTGAGAAAAGCGCTATACATGCCTCGGCGTGAAAACGGATTCCCGTCCTCTGATGTAATGTACTATTTCATCACACTTGCTGTCTAAGCGCGCCATTGCTTGCGCGCGTAGCGAGAGTAATAGAAAAGTGATATTCCCTAGGGAGTAATAGAAATGTCAGTACGTCATTTAATAATATTATGTCTCAAAACTTATTTTTTTGTTGGCAAGTGTGATGAAAAGCATTGTATGCATCACGGTAGGTAAGCGGAATACTAACTCGAGTCATAAAAGCCCTCCGCCTAACGGCGTCGGGCTTCTAACACTCTCGTTAGAAATTCCGTACTTACCTCCCTTGATGCACAATGTACTATTTCTCACCACCTTTTCCAATACGGGCCGTTTCTTACCTGCTGGGAGGGATCAAAGTGGCACTTTTCTGTTCAAGGACTTTCTAATGCCAGCCTAAAAATTACAATGAAATATGAAAATAAACACGACGATTATTTGCTCAAATATTAAATATGTGGTATATCTTTTATTTTTCTCATAGGTGGTGTGAAAAGCAGTAAGTGTCACGCGGTATCAAATTGTTTTTGTCTTGGGCGTTAATGCTTGAATTCCTCATTTCGCTCAGGATTCCACTTTAGGATGTCTCACTATGTTCGGGATTATTAGCGATATGAAATCCATCGCTTCATTCGGGATTCAATATACGCCCTCGACGGAAAAAAATAATTTTGATCCCTTGTAACACAAATAACTAATTTTTCGGGTTTTTACAGAAATCATCAATGTCACTGTCACTCTTTTCCACTGATTTCAATTGACTTTTCCTCTGTGACATCGCGTTCTCCTGGTATAAGTGAAAATTAAACCTAATTCACATTGGTTAGAGTTGAAAATTAGTGTGGAAACTTTCAATGATTTTACCGAAAAAATTCGAAAAAAAACGAGTTGTTTGGAAAGAAACGGGATTTAAACCGGAGATTTTCAACGCTAGTCGGCAACACTCGCCTGCTACGGTGCAATGTGCATGCCAAGACAATGTCGGGTACGTGACGCCGTTCTTCGCGAACATCTATGAAAGTTACGAATACAAATTTTTGGTGTATTTAAATTTTATGACTGGGTGTTTCTTTATTTATTTGGGGCATCAAGTGAGTGTACAGTAAATAAAGCCAATAAAAGATGTCCACAAAAATATAATGTTTTATTTTAATTTATAGAGAATAATTATAGTTTATTGGCGATAGTTCTGATTCTGACAATTCGGTAAAAGATGTTGATTTGATGTGTTTATTTGCGTTAAATTGGACAGGTTACTTGGGACCTTAATAGAGGTTCCCTGGCATACTTACCGGCTTATCTTTAGTGCTAAAATAGTACATTACGACACAAGTGCGAAAAAGATAAAATTCGAAACGAGTTGCGATGTTTCAAAACACGACTGAAGGGAGTTCAAGGGAGTTCTTCAAAGTTTTTGACCTGACGTAAAATGAGCACTTTCTAATTGAAAAAGCGTATTATAGGGTAGACGAATTATTTGATGCCTAGTTGACTGATTAAATGATATTATAATGATGTAATGATTGAAATGTAATTACTTAATTAAATTGTGTATTATTATTATGAATGTAAATATTAGTGTAATTTTTTTAAGTAAATATTGTTGTTTTTTGTTTTATTGTATTATTATTTTGACATGTGTTTAATTGACATTAAAGATTATGAATTTGAATTTGAATTTGACTGACGGCTCATTTCAAAATAAGTAACAGATGTAATAAAGGTTACAACACACTTGTTTAGTCATTAAACTTATTTTTTTAATAACTCAATAACAGTAAGAGTTAAAACACTAGTCTTTTAGACAAAATTATTATACTTGACCTACAATTTAAAGCAAATAGATAAAAACCCCCTGTATATGGTTTTTCTATCTCATGGCTTAAATGGAACGCTCATAGATACCCAGATACCCGATACCCTGCGTCGAGACACTGTTATCTGCTCATCCGTCTGTTACGAGTACGATATGATAGTTACAACTCACAATGATGCGCGGATTTGTCAAAAATAACCTGATCTGTAATGACATGACAATACACAATACGAACTTAGCGAATGAAACTATTTACATTTACAGTTAGGGTGAAGACACATCGGCCGTGTGGTGACGGCAGTAAGAATACATTTGTCACCACCCCAACTCCTCCTGCGGGTGTCGTAAGAGTCAACTAAGGGATTGAAGTGTCACGGACCATTATTTGGTAAAACATTGATGATGGGCGGCAGCATCATCATAGTGGACACATTACTGCGATCGCCAATCCGCTTGCCCAGCGTGGTGATTATGGGCATTTGCTTCCTAATGCGTCTATACGCATAGTTAATAGGAGAGGCCTACGTCCAGCTGTGGACTATCATAGGCTGATGATGATGATGATGAAGACACATGTCAGAAAGTCAGCATCCGTACGTATTTTGTTTATTACAAATATTGCAATTGGCCGTTTTGTATGAAAAGCGTAGTCGCGTAGTCGCGTGGCGAAGTCTGTAATTATTAGCTTTTGTATGTATTTAGTGTATGTAACCTCGAGATTTTTCATGGGACTGAGACTGGAACTTGGGAAAGTAGCCGCAGTAGTTTCCCCTTGCTTTCTGCGCAGGGCCGGATTTAGGGGGGAGCAACTGGGGCCTCCACACAAAAGAATAGAGGCCCCCACAATAGAGATTTCGAAAAAAAAAATCATTCCAACTAGTAAACACTAGAACATTTTTTTTTAGTGTTGAAAGTGATCTACTCCGCCCGGTAACTGGATTTCTGCGAAATCATCAACGATTTTTCGGCGAAAAAAGTTAACGCTAAAATTCAATTTCAAATAATTCTAGTTTCCGATTATATTTATATGTTTGTTAAATAATAAAATAATCTATGCTTGTTTCCACAACAAAAAAATATAGAAAAACTTGACTGAAAAAAATTGTCTACTTTATTTGGAAAATAATTGGGGGCCAGGGGGCCTCCACTCCTTTGTTGTCCCGAAGCCTCTGTTTCTGCTCCAAGCTTTTCAGGAGTTATTTAAGCTCCAACGTCGTTGTAACCCTCTTCCTGGAAAGATAGGGTGTTTGGCTATACCGCTATTGCTTGGTCGCCATTGCCTCGTCTGTTGTCTAACAGGGGGTACCGTGGTGGCTGGTGCCACCGCCGCTAATGGTCCACGAAGAAACTGGCCGGCTGAGATGTTGATGCTACCTCCTTACCCCCTTATAATAAATCGCTTTACTTAATAAGTCGGTCTACCTGAGCCGTATTTCTTACTAATGAATGACATAGAAGACATAGTGCTTGACAAGACAACTGGTACCTATTTTATTTTAGTTAACGGTTGCTATCAACTATTTTAGAAAAAAGTGAGTGGAGGTTAGAAAGCTATTTACTTGGTAGATAATGGAATAGGAAGCAAGCGAGCAGACGCATCTGATGGTAAGCGATCACCGTCGCCATGAACACCCGCAACACCCGTGGTATACAAGAAGTATAGCTAGTAAATATCCCTTCGTCTAGTCTTCAAAAATGTGCTTTCAAAAATTATGAGCTTGAATACGTTTTATTATAATTAACGGCAAGAAAAACCCGATGTTGGCTCTACCACAGACAAGAGGATATAGAAGATAGTCCATAAAGATCGGTGTACCTGAGCCATCCTCTTGACGGAGTACTTCTTCCTGAAGTGCTCCTTGAGCGCGCTGGTGCTCGCGTTCGCGATCCACTTTAGGAGCATTCCATGAAAACATGTCGTAACTGTCTTTTCAATACTTTTGAAAAATTAAATTAGTAAGCTGAGTTACGGTAAAATAATAACATATCAAGGCTTTAAGATTGACAGTGTTTTCTAGCAGCTAACATATTTTATAACGGTACCTACCACAGGTAAGCGACAAAAAGTAGATGTTTTCATGAAATGCTCCTTCAGCTTGACCGAGTTGCCCACGCACACTCACGTCACCGTCACGCATGCGCCCGCTGCCAAGCCTACTTTGTCTCTGTCACTCCAAACAGAGCCTCATTAGAGTGACAGAGACAAAATCTTGGATTTCAAAGTTCGCGGTAAGGCCATGGGACGCTCTTCCTTGTGTCCAAAGCCTGCTACTGATTTTATCTCAGTAATTCCAACTAAGGCGTCATTAGAGTGACAGAGACAAATCGTTTGTGGATTTCGAAGAACGCAGTAGGTCCGTAGGAAGCTCTTCCTTGTGTCCATTGCTTGCTACTGCTTATTGGAGCTTATTTTCCTATTTATCATCATAAAATCAGAGACGTCCACTGCTGAACATAGGCCTCTACATAATTAAGGAATAAATATGAAGAGGCTAGAAATAAGACCGTTCTACCTGAGCCATCCTCTTGACGGAGTATTTCTTCCCGAAGTGCTCCTTGAGCGCGCTGGTGCTCGCGTTCGCGATCCACTTCAGCTTGACCGAGTTGCCCACGCACACCCACGTCACTGTCACGCATGCGCCCGTCACTGACAGGATGACGCCGTTCCTGCAATCACGTGGGCGTGACGTAGCGTTTATAAAAGGCACAATAGACCCCGCTATAGGCTGAATATCTGAGAGTTTCAACCGCCTAATTTTGGTGGCATCATTTTTTGGTTAGCATTTTTGCCGAAGTTTATAAACGTCTCAATGTTATACTTCGTCATTTGTATAAGGTACCGTACTTCCTTTAAATGATAAAGTTGTACATTGTAACGAATAGAAACTTCGGCAAAAAATATGCCACCAAAATTAGGCGGTTAAAACGTTCAGATATAAATAAATAATAAATAAATAAATAAATAAATATCTTGGGACATCTTACACAAATCAACCTAGTCCCACTGTAAGCTCAATTAAGGCTTGTGTTGTGGGTACCAGGCGATGATATATATAATAGATAGATACGTATAGATACTTAGATACATACACAACCATGACCAAGGAACAAACATTTGTGATAAATAAATACACAAAGAATGCCCTCGCCGGGATTCGAACCCGGAACCTCCAGCTTCGTAGGCAGGGTCACTACCAACAAGGCTACAGAGGCTGACAAAATCTCTCTTTATATAATAGATACAGTGGTTGGAATGAGACTTATTCACCCAATAAGTCTCATTCCAACCACTGTATCTATTATATAAAGAGTACCCACTATTTAACGCCATCTATGCTTAAGCGTAAACAATACTGCCGTCGCCTAACACTAAGCTAAATACAGGACGTGTATTTTAATGTAGGTATTGTGCTGAGATATCACCTTAACTCTGTGATCTCTGGTATCTGTAACATCTTTGAAATAATAATTTAGTCACTACGATACAATAAAATCATATCATTGGGGACGGTGTTGAGAGACTGTTGAAGGAAAATTTGCCATGGGCATGGCGAGAGAAAATTATTTTGGTCATGATGATGCGGTAAGGCACAGTCCGATTTGAGATCTGAAAAGGAAGACAGATGGAGAGAGAGAGAGAGGCTGGTGCTCGGTGCGTTGCAATCACAGATGTAATATATACCATAGATCAAGCAAACGTATCTACTTAGCGTGTCAAATGAACTCAGTAAAATCTACTGAGTTGTCCGTATTTAATCGCAGGTTGCAGCTTTCGGGCGTCAAATTTTGTAAGTTGAAGTGAACAAAAACATTGATAATTCCTCCTTAAGTAATATTAATTGCAACAACACAAAAAATATGACTACTCAAAGGCCTGAGACATATTTAAAATCATGGGCAAGTAACAACTTCAGTACAAAATCTGCCACGCTCGGCCGCCATACAAATGAATGAACTTGTTTCTTCTATCCAAATCTAATTCTGCGGTTGCAATTATAATAGCTCACTTACCCGTTTGGATCAGGTCGCATGTCCCACCCTTGGTACGGCATGTTACTGTACCGCAACGTCGCTATACCGATTGGCCCTGCACATATAAGTACTTGTGTTACATTCTTTGTACATTGTTATATTTGGGTGAATCAACTTTTTTCTGTCTGTTATTGTTTGACGCTGGTCAAAATTATGCTAGGTACTCAAACTATCATCATCATCATCATCATATCAGCCGAAAGACGTCCACTGCTGAACATAGGCCTCTCCCAAAGATTGCCACAATGACCGGTCCTGCGCCACCCGCAAACTATGCAAACATGCATTTTTTTTGGTGTTCCTTAATGGGCTACCTACAAACATAGACTACACATATGTTTGCATAGTTTAAATAGCATAATTTTGCATAAAACCAGCATGATTCAGGCGACCGTAACCATGGCAATAAGAGACAGAAAAAAGTTGATCCACCCGTTTAAACATTTTAAAGTATCGGTTTTCTAATAATCAGTCGTATTTTTTTAAGTGGTAATTTTTATACGTCGTCATGTTTCCTTTTAATCAATTCACGAATAAATCTTAAATACACGTGAGTTGAACCGTTTAATTTTTAAAAAAATAGTTTTATTTTATGATTGATTACCTAGCTATCTCGGTAACCGAAGTAAATATTACGGTTAATTATACATATCTATAGGTTCAATTCAATGATTTAAATTGTAAATATCTTACACAAGACTCCAGTGCGGAACTGAAGGGTGAGTTTGTCTTCGTTAAACTTGTAGTCGTTGATGTAGTTGGTCGTCCAGAGTTTCCTCCTCTCTTGCCACTGGCAGACAACAGGGGGTTCCGACCACATGATGCTCTGGGGGAGTCTGCAAATTAATAAAACAATTGTTTGTGGTCTCTCAAAAATGTACTACCGTAAAACCATCCAACTATGGTCCAATACAGCGACTGGGTGAATATCTGAGCGTTTCAACCGCCTAATTTTGGTGGCATCATTTTTGCCGAAGTTTCAATTCGTTAAGTACAATATGCTACTTTGTCATTTGAAGGAGGTACAGTACCTACCTTATACAAATTAGACGAAGTATAGCATTGAGACGTTTACAAACTTCGGCAAAAATGATGCCACCAAAATTAAGCGGTTAAAACGTTCAGATATTCACCCAACTATGGTCCACAATTTCAACTCCTAAATAACCATCAGTCCCAATCTTCTGTTTGTCTTTGTCCAAGTTTTTAAAATTATTAATGAGGAGTTTTCCCTATGAATAGCACAATTAATATAACAATTACACCTAATGAAAGGTATTCGATTAAGTTTTGGACCATTGTTGGAAGCGTTTGGACTATAGTTAGGTGGTATTACGGTACTGGAAAATAAACCTTAAAAAGAAAATGCAATTTTTCAATTACATTGGTGACAGACGACCTTTAGGGACGTCTCCACAGTTGAGGGTATACAAGATGACCAAAAATAAATGTAAAAAAAACCGGTTTCTCCAAGATCCCCGATTTGTTTCTATCATTGGTTTCCTCAAATCCTACTTTTTGAATGCAAATTCTTGTAAATGAATGAAAATTTCCAAATGCGCCATACATGTACCTATAACATTTGAAGAGATCCCTCGATTTCTCCAAGATCCCATCATCAGACCCCAACTTGGTGCCAACGGGACCATCTTGGGGTAATACACGATCACAAAAATAAATTTTAAAATCGGTTCACGATTCTCGGTGATATCAGGCTACAAACATACAACAAAAAAAAAAGTTCAGTCGAATTGAGACCCACCTCCTTTTTTTGAAGTCTGTTAAAAACTAAGTGCAATACTGTTGCCTGTACAGTTTTAGGACTCAGATCCCGTAATGTAGATGAAGGGTCCACGGAAAGAACATGTCTAGTCAATTCAAATTACAGAAGGAAAAACCATCTTACTTTTAACAGAATAAGGCGTGAATTTGCCCTGATTTTTTTAAGCTTTGGACATGTTTTTTCCGTGGACCCATCAGATATGTGGAGACTCCCTGAACTGTGGAGACGACTCGAAAGGACATCTGTCACCAATGTAATTGGAAATTAGAAGTGTTTCTTTTTCCGTATGGTGAAGGCGGTAAGAATAAATTTGTCACCAGCCTAACTTTTCCCGCAGGTCTCGTAAAAGATGATTAAGGGATTGAAGTGTCACTGACCATTCTTTGACAGAAGATTTATGATGGGCAGCGGCGACATCATAGGGGACATATTACTGCGATCTCTAATCCGCTTGCGTAGCGTGGTGATTATGCGCATTTGCTTCCTAATGTGTCTATACTCATAGTTAATAGGAGAGGCCTACGTGTGTGTCAACCCCCATTAAGTCGACAATTAACAGTAAATTCAATAAATTATTATTTAAAGTAGACATTTTACTGCAAAATGGACGTGGATTCACGCGTTATTGCAAAGTATCCATCTTCAGTCAGGGTTGTCTTTTACGTATTGAAGTAACTACATGTCTCTTCTTTAATTCGTGCCTGCTATAAGGTCACATCTTAAAATATAATTATATGGTAAAAGTGACCATATTTTCCCGCAATACGGCCACATCGTCACGCATAATCAGTGCGTCCCGTGATGACGTCCGGAGCTGAAACCTGGACACTGACGGGACCGCTGGTCCATAAGTTTTAAAGTCGCTCAGCGGGCTATGGAAAGGGCTATGCTTGGTGTCTCTCTGCGGGATCGAATCAGAAATGAGGTGATCCGGCAGAGAACGAAAGTCATCATAGCCCACCGTATCAGCAAGCTGAAGTGGCAGTGGGCTGGCCATATTAGCCGCAGAACTGATAACTGTTGGGGTAAACGAGTTCTTGAGAGGAGACCGCGTCGCGGCAAACGTAGTGTAGGACGCACTCAGGAAAAGTGGAGTGACGATTTGCGCAAGATGGCTGGCAGAAGCTGGATGCGAGCAGCCGAAAATCGAACACAATGGCGCGAAATTGGGAAGGGCTATGGCCAGCAGTGGACTGCAACAGGCTGACTGCATCGTCTATAAAATTTCATATTGAAATGTTGTCGTATATCAGGCACGCGATGAATCGAGGTTACCGTGAGACCATGGTAGAGAGTAGGTTAAAACAAACTCACTGAATGAACACAAGAGCGAGCTTCTCATATTCCGCTTCGACCTTCTTCATCTCCGCTTCGATCTCCTCGGGGGTCCGTGTGACCCCCGGCGGAGGGGGTCCGGGGGCCCTAAACTGCACTTGATACGGCATGGGAGTCAGCCGTTTTGGTAGTAGTACTGTAATAGGAAAACATGGGTTAAAGAACAAAGCCTTATAACCACAGATGTCATATATACCATAGATCAAGCAAACGTATCTACTTAGCGTGTCAAATGAACTCAGTGAAATCCACTGAATTGTTCGTCTTTAATCGCAGCTTGCAGCTTTCGGGCGTCATATTTTGTAAGTTGAAGTGAACAAAAACATTAATAATGCCTCCTTAAGTAATATTAATTGCAACAACACAAAAAAATATGAATACTCAAGGGCCTGAGACATATTTAAAATCATAGGCAAGTATCAACTTCAGTACAAAATCTGACACTCTCGGCCGCCATACAAATGAATGAACTTGTTTCTTCTATCCAAATTTAATTCTGTGCTTATAACTAATTATTTCTCATAATGTCACATATGATGTTTTTCTATTTTTATAATATACCTAAACAGGGTGTTACATTACACCACCCTCTGAAAACCTTGATTTAGTAAGTTATACTGAACAACTTTTTCTATGGGGTCAATAAAGAAATCTAAAAAAAAATTGTCTTTTTCATACTGTTTGACCGATCGATAACGACATTTTGTATGAAAGAGCAACAAATTTTTTGGATGTTTCTGGGTTAGATCCATAGTAAAAGTTGTTCAGTATAACCTACCAATAGGGATTATGACTGTAGTTAATTATTTAACATAATGCACGACATAATACACATAGAAATTATTACTAAGATCTAGATTGCAGTAATTTTTGTACAGAACTTCAATTTAATAAATTGAAAATAACATAAAAGAGTAGGTCATTTGGCAGTACTCAAACGTGACGTCACTTTTGAGTATTTCATATAAAATTCGATACTATTCCATAGTGGGGATCGTTTTGACAGTTCGAAAAAAGATGCTGATTTGACTTGCCAGTCATCATGCCTATTCACCTTGAACGGGTTCAAGGTTTTCAGCGGATGGTGTAACACCGTAAATTATATTTTATTTTATTTATTTTTATTTTTACATATTTGGAGAACCAACGGCTAAAAAAACAATAATAAAATTTAAACTGGAAACAGGAAGCCAATTATAGGAACTCACAGATAGTATATGTATTTATGTATCTATTTATATACCTATATTTAATCGTATTTTGTGTTGAGCTTACCGTGGGACTAAGTCGATTTGTGTAAGATGTCCCAAGATATTTATTATTATTATTTTTTATGTTTTTTGAAGATGAACAATTATATATTATGATAATGAACACGCCTGTAATAGTACATTTCGATGCAACGCAAAAAACAAAAAATTTCGACGAGGGTGAAAGTTGGAGCCTGAATGAAACGAGGGCGACAATCACCCATTGTAGAACCGAAATATACACATTTGAGGCAGTTTTAGTACAACCTTCGAGAAATTGTGTTTTACATGAACAGTATTTCTTATAATTTTTTAAATAATACTAGAGGGTAGTTAAGACAGATTTACTCAGGTACTAAGGCGAACAAAATTAAAAAAATTGAGAGTATGTCGACACATAGGTACCCTCAATATTTTAAGATTTTATGTAAGTAAGGCGTTCTATGGGTACTCTTTAAGTAAATCAGTTTCTTTTAGATCGTATTTACTCTGACTAAACAATGAATATCTCAGTTTTGCAAAGGAATTGAACATAATGCCCACATAATGAAATGAAATAAATGTAAATACCTATTTAATGACACAACTTTCAGCTCTGTTGGTTTTTGGTCCACTCTCCATACAAATCTGCCCATGGCCCTTTACGCACGCGAAGCGTGCGCAAAGTTTACTTTTCCGTACTAGTTAGGAAATAGTACATTACGACACAAGTGCGAAAAACACGTTTATGCACGTGTCACGTACGACGTTTTTTAGTACAGATGGCCCTCCGAAGTTTCAAACCTGACGTAAAATGACACGCTTCTCGCACCATCTGTACTAAAAAAGAATTTCCGTGCCGATTACATTATACCTACCTACTTTTTACCTAATCATTATTTTCTCTAATACTAAACGTAATGTTATTAATAAACGATACAATGATTATAACAAACAACATTTTTATTGATAAACTATCCGTCTACCTCTAGTCTTACCATTAAAACCTGTCACGATCAAAAACATTTTATGCCTTCATAACTTACTATTTTTGTATCTCATTTAGGTTACACACATAGATTAGTACATTACCTACGATACAAGTGCGAAAAACATGAAATCCGAAAAGAGTAGCGATGTTTTAAAACACGACCGAAGGGAGTATAAAAACGTCATACGGTACGAGACACGAGCAGAAAGGAAATTCGTAATTAACTCGTGTCGATTTATGCTCCCTTTACTGCCTTCGGTCGTGTTTTAAAACATCGCCACTTGTTTCTAATTTCACGTTTTTCGCACTTGTGTCGTAATGTACTATTTTATACACTGTATTTGTACATTTCGATGCCAGTGCAAAAAAAACTTTTTTCGACGAGGGTGGAAGTTGGAGCCCAAGTGAAACGAGGCCGACAATCACCCGAGTTAAAAAGAAGTTTTTACACGTGTACCGAACGACTTTTTTCATAACAAGTGCCTTAAAAAGAGAAATTTACGCACTAGTTAGGAAATAGTAAATTTCTTAACTAGTGCGGGGAAACTTTTTTTCGGCGAGGGTGAAAGTTGGAGCCTGAGTGAAACGAGGGCGACAATCACCCGAGTTAAAAAAAGTTTTTGCACGTGTAAGGGACGATTTTTTTCATAACAAGTGCGCCAAAAAGAGAAATTACCGCGCGCGACGCGTGCGCAAAGTTCGTTTTTGCGCACTAGTTAGGAAAAATAATATATAGTTTGGTTACATTAAGTCTATGGTATGTGTGCATGATAGTGGCTACAAAGCTATGCCGCGGACAGACAGATGGATAACCAGACATGGCAAAACTATAAGGGTAGGAACCCTTCTTGTATACTACGGAACCCTAATAAAAGAGGGACGGATGATAGTCTATTCGCGGCAACATACCTACTGACGCACCAATCATGTGCTATAAGTAGTACCGATTTCTAAGAATGAACATTTTGACAGTTTAGAAATGAGCCTTATATATATGACGTTAAGACTATCGGAAAAAATGGTGAGTCTGTCATATTAATGAGGATTAATCTATAACTGTCAAAAGTTCATTCTTAGAAATCGGCAACTATAAACCTACAAGCATATTGAGCGCGAGAGAGAAATGGTCAGTCTTACCGTCATATACATAGATCAAAACAATCTTAACTCAAAATATGATTTTTTAGCTAAGGGTATATTTGAGATCTTCGAACTTTGTAGATCACGAATATGGGTTAGCTAAAAATTGTTTTTTGAGTTAATACTGTTTTGATCTAAGTGTGATTAATAAGGAATTCTTAGAAATCGGCAACTATAAGCCGGCATGCATATAAGTGCTAGAGAGATGTCACTATTAAACGTCATCATGGACTTATAGTAGGGGTTTTATCTGCCATCCCGCTCCCTTGTCTTTGACATTGATAAGATAGTAATAATCATTCGATAAACGGAACACTCATTATTATCGCCCAAATCGTAGTTTCGAACGCGAGTGATGTGAAGTGGCCGTGAAAATGACATGGGATATACGATGATCCTATATGGCATGTAAGTTTTACCTTTTCAAAGCCAAGAACCACGAAAGGGCCCGTGTGTTGTCCTGCCTACCACGCAGCCACTAAAGTGGTCATCGAGTATGCTGTCAAAGTCTCTTTTGCTGACAGATAAGGTTTATTTTCGTTGTTCATTAGTAGAGATACTGGCGTGTATGTCACAATTTGACGCGAGAGAGAAGGCGTTGAAAAGGCGATCATATATAAAATGGACACCTAACGTCAGCCCAAACCAATTGAAAAAGCCCAAAAGGGTCAAACGCAAACCCATGTTCTGAGTCTTTCCGATGGACAATCTAAAAGTTAAGGCCTATAAAGCTTGATTTTCATATTAAAGCCTTATCTTCATTAAGTCGTACTCCTTTTTCATTGCGTTGTATGATAAAAATCATTACTACCTATACACAGGCTGTTAAATATCGACTACAGAAAGAAAAAGTGCGTGTTCAGCTAAACTGTAGAGCCCCTCTTTCCTGTGGCCAATAGTAAGCAACTGGTAGCAGTGTAGTCGTGATTTTTATCATACAATTCAATAGGAAAGGAGTGCTTTTAAATGTCGATTTTGGGTCAAACTCAAAATCATGTTATGAGTCTTTCCGGTGACCATTTTAAAAGTTAAGGGATATGAGAGTAATTTTTTTTATTAAACCCTTATCGTGCAATTTAGCCCGATATAGGTACTGACGAGCTACCACGATCTACTAAAGCCATTCAGTTTAGGACCTAATCTGAATCGTGATGTGTCAGTTCCATAGAATAACTGTCAAAAACTGAGAGGAACCTAAACTGAATCGCATTTAAGAGATCATGTTAGCCCGCTTGCTCTTCATCATCATCAGCCTATGATAGTTCACTGCTGGCCGTATGCCTATCCTATTAACTATGCGTATAAACGCATTAGGAGGTAAATGCCCATAATCTCCACGCTGAGCAAGCGGATTGGCGATCGCAGTAATGTGATGATGACGCTGCTGCCCATCATCAATCTTTTATCAAATAGTGGTCAGTGACACTTCAATCCCTTAGTCGACTCTTACGACACCCGCAGGAGGAGTTGGGGTGGTGACAAATGTATTCTTACTGCCGTCACCACACTGCTGCGACGGCGCCTGCTCTTAACATCGCGCAATATGTCAACGCAACATCTTTGACAAATGCAAATGGAATAGGTATAGCCCATCAAAACTTTGATGGACCAATCACAACTTGAAATAAAATAGCGAATTGCTTCTTGTATAGCTACTGTTAAGTTTGTATTTCCACGAGGTCTCCCCATGACACCCAAACTTGCACTATTTTTTTTTTCAAGACATCCAACCGAAAAACCTTCTCGGCTTAAGATCGGACTAGTGTCTAATTTCAACTCTAAAGTAAAGAGAAGAAGGTGCATAGCTTCCTGTTAAAGATCGGATCTCCAAAAACTCTCGAAAAAATTCACTTTTTTTAAACGTTCGTAGCTCACGACTGATGCGGCTGAGCGGTTGCTGCATACTAGCGACAGGGGCGGGGTGAAAAGGCGTCATGCATAATGTAGCCAGTGGGGAAAAAATACTAATATTTTAGTAGTTATTGCGGTCATCCGATCTTATATTCGATCCGATCTTAGCCGGGTTTACCTTACTGTTCAATATTTTATGTAATTTACAAAATCACATTTTTAAATTTCTCCATTAACTTACGATTTGCATACCGAAGAACGAAAAAGAACGAAAAAAGAACCGTTCTTTTTGCATGGATAAAGTACCGTTCTTTTTGTATGAAAAAAAGAACCGTTCTTTTTGTATGGACAAAATAACGATTCCGATCCCTACCCTGTATAAGGCTATGCTTGTTTTATATAGTCAATCTGCCCACATTTCAGTGTACTATGGAACATTTTGACGTCAGCATGGGCACTCCCATCGCAGTCCTGTCTGACGGGGACCATGACGGAGATCCAGTCCTGGGTCGACCACAAGGGCCGACTGAAACCTCAAGGTAACTTTAAAACCGACCCTCGACGGACGTACTTATGCAAAAAGGAACCAATCCACACGAATTTGTCATTTCAAAGATTGACTTATTTGTTTTAAGGTGAAGCGGTGGTGGCTCAGTGGTTTAGACGTTTGACTTTCAATCCGGAAGTCGTGGGTTCAAATGTTTACCAATGAGTTGAAGCAGCTCGGCTTTCGGCTTTGACGCATCACCTTCCTTCTTTATATTGAACGCTCGAAAAGCACTGTTTTCTCGCAGCTTGGCCTCAACTATTAACTTCGGCTCTCGGGTTCCCGTGGCAGGTGCCCTCGGGCCTGCGGCCCTCGGGTTGATAGATTGACAGCGTGAGTTAGCCCCTCGAGCTTTCAGCCGTGGGAGGCACAGAGGCACACACAGACCGAAATGAAATGCGTACCAATGAGTTTTACGAAACTTATGTATGGAATATCAGATGATATTTACCATTAGCTTTCGGTGAAGGAAAACATAGTAAGGAAACCTGCATACATCCCCGAAGAAATTCAAAGGTGTATGTGAAGTGCCCAACCCGCTTAGGGCCAGCGTGGGGACTATAGCCCAATCCCTCTCAGATGTGAGAGGAGGCCTGTGCCCAGCAGTGGGACATTATAGGCTAAATATATATTTTTTTATTACATTTAAGGTGTTAATTAGGAAAAAATATTCATGTGGGTTGGTTCCCTTTTGCTTAACTACGTCCAAAGGTAATAAACTATAAGTCACCCTGTTGTATGTAGTAGTGATCTATTCATATAATACATATTTAAGGCACTGGTCTCACCGCGAGTGCGTATCTTTTGTTCGTGTTTATAGCCGATAGTTCATAGCTTAGTAGCTTGCGTTGAGACCAGTGCCTAAAATGCGAACACAAACAAAACAAATACCTATATAACTAAACCACAAGATTTTGCCATCATGAAACCTATAATGCAAGGTGAAATTCTAATGGTTGTTCTCCGTTTAAGGGCATGTTCATTATCGTGTTCTGGTTCCGGTTTCTATGGAGCTTCGACTAATTTGAAAGACCTGCCCCATAGAAAAAATTTAAATGTTTTTCACGTGAAACTATTTTTATATTTTTTTACCCGATTGGAAAACGATACTGAACAAGCCCTTAAACGGAAAACAACCATTAAAATTTCACCTTGCATACTCTGATGTTTTGAATCGAAAAGTTATGATTTCAGCGTCATCGTTCCTGGATGTATCCGAGTCCCCGCAGCCGGTAGCAGAGCTGCATAATGAGCTGAAGCAGCAGACGAGGTCCAGCACCCGGATAAAGGTGCTGAGCATCGCCAGGTGCCGGCTTAGAGAGGTTCCGGAGGTAAGCCAGGATATCCCTTTTATTCCTTTTTTGTTACCAAAATATACATGGTGTAAGTCTAATACGGGCGAAGCTCTTAACGGGTGTTAGTTTACGACATAATAAGTCCATTCAAATAACTTTTACTTAAAATTAGAGCAACAAAAATTTCCATACAAAATAATTCGGCGCGCAATGTAGAGCAACAATACGCGAGTTAAACACTGGTTGACAGCTAATTTCAAAAGCAGATGACATAACTGCCATATCAACAATAACAAATGTTCGTACCTACATTGCTACTCCGATAATCTTAAAAAAAATCTGTAGGGTCATAAAAGTAACTTTAAAAAAACCTTTTATTCCTTTTTTGTTACCAAAAATATGCATGGTGTAAGTCTAATACGGGCGAAGCTCTTAACGGGTGTTAGTTTACGACATAATAAGTCCATTCAAATAACTTTTACTTAAACATACGCGAGTTGAACACTGGTTGACAGCTAATTTCAAAAGCAGATGGTATGTCATCTGCTTTTGAAATTAGCAGTGAAATTAACTGTCACATCAACAACAACAAATGTTCGTATTTACATTGCTACTCCGATAATCTTAAAAAAATTCTGTGGGGTCAAAAGAGTAACTTTAAAAAAACCTTCTAATCCATGGTTGCACTAATTAATCCCATGCCTGGTTTAATTGATCGCCCGTATTAGATTTACACACTGTATAGGAATCTGGTAACAAATAAGGAAACTTACATACTAACTTTCTGGGACATTTTGGGAAATGTAATGGATCTTGCTCAGCATCATTGACTCTACCAGCCTATCAATTTGTGTCCATATCGAAGACGTGCTCCAAATATACAAACTTTTTGAGGATTGATCAGCTACGCAGGCTGACAACCTTTTGTCATAAAGGTCTTTAGCATAGAGAGGTTCCGGAGGTAAGCCAGTATATCATAACCAGAATCAGAACTGTGGGGGTTAAGAGAATGAAGAGAAAACTGCAAAATCCAGCGTCATCGTTCCTGGATGTATCTGAGTCCCCGCAGCCGGTAGCAGAGCTGCATAATGAGCTGAAGCAGCAGACGAGGTCCAGCACCCGGATAAAGGTGCTGAGCATCGCCAGGTGCCGCCTTAGAGAGGTTCCGGAGGTAAGCCAGGATATCATAACCTAACCAAGTATCACTTGATTTAACTGTAATTTTGACTGAGCTTATGTGCTTACATTGTATTAACACGTTCGCCTCCGGTACTGTTTCACTAAGTGCTTATACGATGCCGATCGAAATTATCTGATAGAACTCCTATGCCAGTGACACGTATGTGTGACCGAAAAGATTGTACTTCTATGCCGGCGACACAGCACTGTGTCAAAAACGTACGTATTTTTATGCCACTGGCATAGGAGTGAGAACTTCATTGACGCTAGTGGCATAAGAATAAGATTACTTTGATCACGTATGTGTGACACTGGCATAGGAGTACAGTTTTTTCGGTCACATATGCGTGTCACCGGCGTCGAACGTGTTAAAATGATTCCGCAATGGTAACTATAATCTGTAAGCGATACTCCAATATAAGGACAGTGTTAAGTTTATAAATGTGACATGGTCATGTCTATAGGTACAAATTGGTCGTAATACGTGTTGCACTAACTGCGTGTTGTACCAAACACGTGTTGGACCAAACACGTGTTGGACCAAACACGTGTTGACTTAGTACGTAAGGGACGGAACGCATGTTGGACGGAGTACGTAATGGACGAAATACGTGTTGACATTACACGAGTTGCACGAACTGCTGTTGGGAGAAATGAATGTTGGACCAAATACGTGTTGGGCGAAATGCGAATTCAAATATCACTTGGACAAACGGCGTATTGGATGAACAGCTAACAAACCCTACGATCTACTGAGCATTTGTCAAAAAGTTTGTACAGTGGGGTTCAAAATTGCATGGACAGGATTATGATCCATGCAATTCTGAACGCCACTGGTATTGATGAAATTGTGGTTAAGTCAATGATGCTGAGCAAGATCCGCCACAATTCCCAAAATGTCCCAGAAATTTTGTATGGAAATTTCCTTTTTTATTACCAGATTCCTATACATTTTACAAAAAAGGAATGTGCTATACAAACATTAGAATTGAATAAAAATATTACACGTGATTGGCGATCGCAGTAATGTGTCCACTATGATGATGCTGCTGGCCATCATCAATCTTTATCAAATAATGGTCAGTGACACTTCAATCCCTTAGTCGATTCTTACGACACCCGCAGGAGGAGTTGGGGTGGTGACAAATGTATTCTTACTACCGTCACCACACGGCAACGCTTGCCCAGCGTGGCGATTACGGGCATTTACCTCCTAATGCGTCTGTATGCATAGTTAATAGGAGAGGCCTACGTCCAGCAGTGGATCTTAGGCTGATGATGATGATGATGATGATGAATACACGTGAGACTGTCAGTGTTAGAGTGAAACTCAAAAAGTTGCCGATCATCGACCTTGATGATTCGGCGTCTCCTGTGGGGCCTCCTGGCCCCTATAGCACAAAACTTTACAAGCGTACAATTCTACAAAATTGTCAACTTTTTGTATGGGAATTTATAAAATTTTGTAGAATTGTACGCTTGTAAAGTTTTGTGGTATAGGGCACTGGATCACTTTGGGAATCTATTTTCTAGATTCACGCCAAATCGCAAATTTCTCTATTCCAGGTATTTTCGCTTAAAGACAACGACAAAAATCCCCTAGCTGACACCATCGAGTACCTAACGCTGTATGGGAACCAGTTTGACGATCACCAGTCCACCGGAGATCGCTACGATAGCTTCATAAACGCGACCCAAGCCAAAACACTTACTCATGGAATGGGGTACGATACTAGAGGTAACCTACCTTTCCCATAAATGACTTGGACGTAGTTTAGGAAAAAGGATGCAATCCACAAAAATCTGTCAACTAATTTTAAATCTTATGTCAAAAGGAATAGTGCATTACGAGTCGTAATTTACGACACAAGTGCAAAAAACATGAAATTCGAAACGAGTGGCGATGTTTTAAAATACGACCGATAGGGAGTGTTTTAAATCGACACGAGTTACGAATTTCATTTTTGCACGTGTCTCGTACGACGTTTTTTAGTACAGATGGCCCTTCGAAGTTTTGGACCTGACGTAAAATGACCCACTTCTTGCACTAAAGCCTAAAAAAGGCACCATCTGTGCTTACTAAAAAAGTCATTAATCTCAGTGACAAATTTCAGAGGTTGGATCCTTTTTCTTAAAATACGTTACTATACTCGTTATATACTCACTGGATTTTTAATTTTTCCTTTATGCATATAGATTGATAAAATCCCTCCATTTTCTAAAGTCACTATCTATTTTCAGCGGCAGCCTCATGGCCCGGTGGTTTGATGGGCACCAAATTCAAAAACCTTCGTGAGTTGGATTTAAGAGCGTGCGCTATTACCACTCTAAGTGGAGGCATCTTCGATGGCATGCAAACTTTAGAAGCATTGTATCTCTCAGAGAACAATATACTCTATATCAACGCTAAAGCATTTGCAGGCCTTAAGAGCTTGGAACACTTAGACTTGAGTAGAAACTACAATTTCGACGAATCAGGAAATCAGAAGAGCATAATGCTAGAATCAATGGATGTTATGGAAGATTTGGTAAACCTGGTTTCATTGGATTTGTCTTACACTCGTATGTCGCAAGCTAATTTGGTGATGTTCAATCATTTGGGGAAGAAATTTCAAAGACTGTCCATTTGCGAGACGGGGCTATCTCAGTTGAGAGATTATGTCTTTGCAAATACTTCGCTTAGATATCTAGATATATCAGGAAATAATGGGATTTTAAATCGCTTCAACGCATTAGCTGGCACAGAAAAGACACTAGAAGTGTTATATGCAGCTAAAATCGGCTTAACTAGTATTAACGCGCTTGAAAGATTTACACAGTTAGAGATATTGAATTTACAGAGAAATGAGATTACTATATTCCCTTCTTCGATTGCTAAAACATTTAAAAACTTACAAATTTTAGACATGGAATATAACAGAATGGGCACATGGTTTGATCATAAGTTTAGACTCATGCCGAGCTTGAAATATCTATCACTGCGAAAAAATAACATGAACATGATAAACGATAATATGATTAGAGATTTCAAGAACTTAGAATACCTTGGATTTGGTGAAAATGTTGTAATTTGCAATTGTTACACGAGACAACTATTTGAATCAGCTGTAAAAGCTGAAGAAGAAGTAGAAAAGCAAATAAGATTCAACACAATCCACACAAAGAGTGAAAACGAGAGTAGATTTAGTAGTTTCCATATAGGATTTTCAAATTATAATAATATAGTGAGTAAGAGAAGGAACGTCAGTGAAGTTTGTGGTGTAGATGAAAATTGTGACGCAAAACCTTACAATAAGAATACTACTGCAAACTTTTTGCTGTTTGATTACGATCCTGTGACGTATCAATGCATGCAGTTGGCTGAAGGCACACGTGAGCCTTATTCAACGACGATAAGTTGCAATGCATCGCCTAGAGACATGGACTATGAGGAAGTCATCAGCGATAGTTGGAATAAATTGTTGGCTTTGATCATCATTCCTGTGGTACTGTTCCCAATGCTGGCGTTTGTGTACATGTTCAGGAAGAACTTCAGATATTTCTGCATTACTGTCAGGAATTCTGCGCTCTTGAGTATGTTGAATAAGGATTCAGTTATTGATGGTAAGTTGACAAGATTTATAAGTATCTTAGTGTTGTCTAGTTTTTAAACATGAGAAAAGGTTCCATTTGTTAACAATCTTTCTACTTATTTAAACGTCCTTGGCTACGCACGCTGCATGGGCATGTGCAAGCATACGAATTGCATGATGATAAGTAAATAGCCAGGCTGTACTTAGGACTCCAGGGGAACCAAACTTTTAATGTACCTACACTAAATTCAATAATTTACAAACCGATTTATTAGATCCCAACTTGGTGCCAACGGGACCATCTCGGGATTATATCGATTTACGATTCTCGGAGATATCGAGTAACATACAAAAAAAACCGCCGCGTGGTGACGACAGTAAGAATACATTTGTCACCACCCCAACTCTTTCCGTGAATGTCGTAAGATTCGACTAAGGGATTGAAGTGTCATTGACCATTTATTTATTGATTTTTTAGCCTCCGTAGCCTAGTTGGTAGTGAACCTGCCCGTGAAAGCTGGAGGTTCCGGGTTCGAATCCCGGCGAGGGCATTATTTGTGTATTTATTTATCACAAATATTTGTTCCTTGGTCATGGCTGTCTATGTATTTAAGTATCTATATGTATTTATCTATTATATATATCGTCGCCTGGTACCCACATCACAAGCCTTAATAGAGCTTACCGTGGGACTAGGTCGATTTGTGTAAGATGTCCCAAGTAGAGGTGTGCGCCACGCCGGCGCGGCGGCGCCGCGCCGCGGGACCCACGCCGCCGCCGCCGCCGACGTTTTCAAAATCCACGCCGCGACAAAAAATTTGCGGAATAAAATCATTTGAATTACGCGCCACGCTGATCATATTGGCATTAAACAACAATATGCTTGCGAAATATCGACAAGCGGTTCCATCTGACCGAAATGCCACTTCTGGATTACAGATTTTCAGGCCTAAAGGAGATTAACACGTTCCTACGAAAAAAACACACTACTCGAGTAGAATTGTTCCCAATTTTACAGATTTCTTTTACAGAATTCTATTATTTGTATTCTTCACATCGTCGATCTCACAGTGTCTGAAGACAAAATACTTCAATACATGCGTTCCACCCGTCGTGACGTACGGAGCCGAAACGTGGACACTGACGGTACGGCTGGTCCACAAGTTCAAGGTCGCTCAGCGAGCTATGGAAAGGGCTATGCTCGGCGTCTCTTTGCGGGCCGAATCAGGTCGGGTTGAATTAGAAATGAGGTTATCCAGAGTGATCGACATAGCCCATCGTGTTAGCAAGCTGAAGTGGCAGTGGGCTGGCATTATTAGCCGTAAACCCGACAACTTTTGGGGGAAACGAGTGGAGACCGCGTCTCGGCAAGCATAGTGTAAGACGCCCTCAGGCAAGGTGGAGTGACGATTTGCGTAGGATGGCCGGCAGGAGCTGGATGCAAGCAGCCAATGACCGAAAACGGTGGCGTGAAATTGGGAAGACCTATGTCCAGCAGTGGACTGCGATAGGCTGATGATGATGGTGGATGTTTTTTCATTATCTACGTTAGGCCACCATAGGAGGCGTAATGACTGTATATTAACTGATTCTATTAATTTAAGCGTTTGCCATGGATGATTTTGTGCTTCTTGAATAAGATATTTTTAGAGGAAAAAGGAGATGTAAGCTAAAAAAATTGCATTTGAAAAATTTGCTGTCGCTTTGCACGGCTTAGAAATAGATAACTGCAGCTTCGCCTGATAATACCTAAGTAAAATTGACGAAAACAAGGTTTTTTGTCGCATGTTTTCTCCTCCAAAAATAGACCAATTTGTAACAAAAAAAATTTCATAAGCATTTTAAGAAAGATGCTTCTCATCTTGTCGGTTTGTTTTCTGTTTTTGGACAGTATACGCAATATTTTTCATCAGTACATTAAAACGCATTCAAAATTTGGCTATTTTTGCGGTTTTTGTAGTCTTCTAATAAATAATAACGTCAAACAAAGCAAAACACACCTACATGCGCGATGCAAAAATAGATTTTAAATGGAAAAAAAATATTTTTTCGTGTGTACACCGATGTATGATTAGCAGTGTGGGCGATGATGGTACAAAGAGGTTGTAAAGCTGGGTATCTGTAGTATTTGAAATCTGGAGTACCTGTTGGGAATTCGTAGTATTGGGAACGTGTAGTATTGGGAATCTGTAGTGTTGGGTAGGTATTTGTAGCATTCGAAATCCGTATTATTGGGACTGACAATATCTGTAGTATTACTTCTTAGGGCTTGTCCATTAATCACATCATACGATTTTGGCCTATTTTAGACCCCTCACCCCCCATGGTGATACTTGGTGATATTTTCAGGACCCCCCCTAGCCAATATGACGTTTAATTTTTTTCCAACTTAAGTAGTCCTTTTGGGCATTTCTCAGAGCGTAAACGGACATCTCATTCATCTGGTCACGTTTTTTTGGAACTGGCTGAATGATTTGAGGTTGGTTTTTGTTGTCTTATAGATAAACGGGTGCTGTATTTGACGACCGAAAATGGTACCAAAAGATGCAGCCACTTCCAAAAAAACGTGACCAGATGAATAAGATGTCCGTTTACGCTCTGAGAAATACCCTTTTAATAACATTTCAATTTACGTACTTTATTGCACACGTGATGGGAAAAAAACTTTCTTGCCAACTACGAGGTAAATGTCCGTGAAGTTTAAAAACTCAGTTCAGGATATGACATCTGGTTATGTGTTAAAAAGTATGCTGTTCAACAGAGTGACAAAAAATTACACGTGATTTGTCCGATGACCCTCCCTCCCCTATGGTGATAATTGGTAATTTTTTCTTATACAGTATGACGTGATTAATGGACAAGCCCTTATCTGTAGTATCGGAATCTGTACAATTGGGAATGTGTAGTATTGGGAATCTGTAGATGTGTAGACAAAATGTCACGACTCGACCCATTGCGAGTTAATAAAATAATTTTCGTATTCGTACACGATAATTACAACAATTGTCGCATAAAATGCAATCTTATAATTTCTTTATGTGTTTATTTTTAAAATAATAAACTTGTCCTAAACTATATCTAGGTATTTAATACCTTCTCATCCTTATATATGAACGTATAGGGCAATAACTCGACCTTGACGCCGGCGTGGCGCCGCCACGCCGGCAAAATATTGCGGCGCGCCGCCGCCGGCGATTTCTGTGCCGGCGCACACCTCTATCCCAAGATATTTATTTTTATTTATTTTATTATATTTATTTGAAGATTGATGCAGCAGCATCATCAATATCATCACACTACTACGATTGCCAACCCGCTTGCCCAGGGTGGGTATAATAGGCATTTACCTCCTAATGCGACCATACGCATAGATTAAGGAGAGGCCGTTGTCCAGCTGTGGACTGCTGATGATGTGTGTGCAAAAGAAAGTCTAATTGGAAACCTCCTCCTTGAAACATTTGTTAAATTATGGGGATTCAATGTCACAAAGTGCACAAGAAGGGCCGATGTCTGCAACGCCAAAAACGCATCTTTGTTCAAGATTCTCGCATCTTCAACTACGATGTCTTCGTGTCCTACTGCAACGACGACCGCGGCTGGATCCTCGACCAGCTCCTGCCGCACTTGGAGACCAACTGTGGGGTCAGCGTGTGCCTCCACGAGAGAGATTTCCAGGTAGTATTGGTAAAGACTCGAGTCGTGCGAGTCCTTCATTCTACTCGTAAGACTCGGCTCAGTTTTAAGGACTACAAACATGTAGCTGAAACTTGACTTATTTTGCAATATGGCAGAGACTCGAGGTCCTTCAAGAAGACTCACTGGATTTGTGTTTTGAAATTAAGTGTACGTATTTAAAGTTTATTAATTGTGTTTGTATGCTTATTCTGAACCTTGGAATTTTTTTAATATATGGTATTGTATCATTTCATAATTAGGACTTCAGTTTTATATGCAGGATTCAGAAAGCCTAAAAGAAGGGCTCGACTCGCGACTTAAAAGACTCGGTAGTCTTTTAAGCTCGATGGTCCCGTAAAAATGAGTCCTAACTCGAGTCTTTATCAACTCTATTTCCAGGTAATTGCATTTCTTGTTGCTTAAAGATTGGTGGTTGTGAGATAAGCATGAGATATAACTGTGTATTCGAGTGTACATATAAAAAGCCGTTATTTTAATTTACAATCACAGTATGTTCGGCACTAGGTTTTCTTCACCATTAAACACCGATAGACGTCCACTATAATGAATATAATAATATTTTAGCCTATATAATGTCCCACTGCTGGGCCTGTGCCTCCTCTCATAAATTTATGAGAGGGACTGGGCTATAGTCCCCATGCTGGCCCTAAGCGGGTTGGGAACTTCACATACACCTTTGAATTTCGTATGTATGCAGGTTTCCTCACATAAATATCATCTGATATTCCGTACATAAGTTTCGGGAAAACTCATTGGTACGAGCCAGGATTTGAACCCACGACCCCCGGATTGAAAGTCAAACGTCTAAAACACTGAGCCTGAGCTTTTTTAGACGTCCTCTGCTAGACATAAGTGATAGGAGTATTTTCCTCTTCTGTTTCCAATTACTTTTAACAAGCTTCTTCTTTCCTGGATCATACCCTGCACCTCTTCATTAGTCTTTTTCTCCGTCCAACTGATCTTTTCCAACCTCCGCCTCTCAAAAGCCTGTAATCTTCCCTTTGTTCCGTTGCCTCAGGGTTTAAAAAAGTTAATTTTTAGTACAGATGGTGCCTTTTTTAGGCTCTAGTGCGAGAAGTGTATCATTTTACGTCAGGTCCAAATCTTCGGAGGGCCATCTGCACTAAAAAACGTCGTAGTACGAGACACGTGCAAAAACGAAATTCGTAATTCGTGTCGATTTAAAACATCCCCACTCGTGTCGGATTTCATATTTTTCGCACTTGTGTCGTAATGTACTATATTAATTAACAGGTGGGCCTATCAATCCTGGAGAACATAGTGTCCTGCATGGACCGGTCACGAAGCATCATGCTGATCATATCTAAAGAGTTCCTCCTTAGCCAGTGGTGCCAGTTTGAGATGCATTTAGCGCAGCACAGGTAACACGTTTATTTTTTTAATTTATTCATTTACCTCCGTATTAGCGTTGAAAATTTCCGGATTAAATCCCGTTTCTTTGCAAACAGCTTGTTTTTTTCCAGATTTTTTCGAAAAAAATAATGAAATTTTCTACCTTTATTTTCAACTTTAAACCAAGGAGAATTAGGTCTAATTTTCACTTATACCAGGAGAACGCGATGTCACCGAGGAAAAATCAATTGAAATAGATGGAAAGGAGTGACAGTGGCATTCATTTTTTCTGTAAACACCCGAAAAACAGGGAAAAAAACTATATTTTCATACATTCCCGAAAAAAACAATTTGAAATTTTCCGACATTTTCAACGCTACTCCGTATCCATAAACGTATCGTAACTTAGCAAGCTGCTAGGTATTGTTTGTCCCTTTCGGTCTTATATTGATAGCGCCGGTTTAGAGGCAGAACCAACTATTAGAGTAAAACATATTTTAGCAAATAGTTTTCTATGCCATTGGCATAAAATACGATTTGTCAAAACCAACTTCAAGGAAATAGTTGGTTCTGCCCTGCGACCATAATTATATAACATAGACGTCTAACGCCAGCTCAAAAATGCCCCCAAAAACAATTGTTCAATTGTGCCAAGATGGGCAGAACATGGCACTTTTCTTAACACCGCGCATATTTTGGCGCAACATCTTTGACAAATGTATAGAATATAGCCAATCAAAACTTTGATGGACCAATCACAACTATTTTTAAATGGCGGTTTAAGTTTTTATAGGTTGACATTGAAATTCATTGCATGAAGAGGGGGTGACACATGACAACTAAAATTCAGGACCGGTTTTGAAAGGCAATTTAGTATGGCATGCGGCTTCCATGTTTTATTTGTTCGTAGGTTCTGCCTCTAACCCAATAAGACCTAAATCGACAACCAATACTTAGCGGCTTATTAAGTTAGGGGACGTTTATGAATAAGGGGGTAAATATATTATGTGAATGGAAAAGGTCACGGCAATTAGATGTAGCTGCAGGCGTATTTTCATAGAGCGATTTATTCTAGCCAACTATATTCATTTTGGATGATGTGACATAATAAAAAAAATGTGATTGACCCATTTTTAATTTGTCAGTCTCCATAGCCTAGTTGGTAGCTACGAAGCTGGAGGTTCCGGGTTCGAATCCCAGCAAGGGCATTATTTGTGTATTTATTTATCACAAATACTTGTTCCTTGGTCAGGGCCGTCTATGTATTTAAGTATCTATATGTATCTATTATATATTTGTCCTCGCTTACCACATCACAAGCCTTAATTGAGCTTATCGTGGGACCAGATCGATTTGTGTAAGATGACCCAAGATATTTATTATTATTTAATGTCCTCAGATAAACTTACTAACTCTCTTCACAGACTCCTAGAAACCCGGCGAGAAGACCTAATCCTAGTCCTCCTAGAAGAGATCCCACGCCGCCTCCGGCCGACGACGCTCCACTACCTGATGCTGACAAAGACGTACATAGTCTACCCTTCCGAAGCCGGGGTTAAAGCGAAGGAGGAGTTCTGGAGGAGGCTCGGGCGAAGCGTGATAGCGAGGAGGCCGGAGAACGAGAATGATTCACTTGCATGAAAGAAACATTGCTAAAAGGTTCTTTAACTTTTTTATTTACTGTATCGATGAAAATACGGTTGATTGTAAATGGGTCAATCACTTTTTTTTGTTGTTATTCTGTCACATCACCCAGGGGACAAGAGTGGCCTAGTTTGTTAGACGAAAGTATCATGCACACTTTACTATCATGATGAGTGGATGACCCACCTTGGAAAGGCCACATAACTGTCAAAAAATTAAAAATTTTGTCAATTTGAATGCTGCTAAACTGTGATTTTAAGGGTGACCCAGGAGAACGTAACCATGGCAACGAGTGACATAAAAAAGTGATTGACCCAAATATCAAATAATATACAGGGCTACATTTTCACCGGTACAATACATTTTACCATATCACTGGTATCGATAATAGATCACATTTATCGAATAAAATTAACACTTTTTTTAAATTAATTTATCCTTCACGCAAATGTAACATAATGAGCGCATTACTTACAAGGCATCAATGGTGCGGTATGCTGGGTTTACACGGGCTTAGTACTTGTCATTAGTGTAGGTGGTTAGGGACTTATATGTACAGTGACAAGTGGCAAGGAACCGTCTACACATTGGTATTAGTAAATGGTATTAGTTTATAAGATCTCGCCATGGATTATCGCCGCCGACTAGTGTTAAAAAATGTTTTTAGGCATTACTCTAATATTATTTTAATGTTTTAATGTTTTTTACCTCAGGAACCCCGAATCCACTGATATTCATTTCCTCGGCCACTTTTTGATATGCCGATTCTCTGGCTTGTTTTTGTTTATATACCGCTGATTTCTGGTTCCATAAACACTCAAATGATTTGAACACCTGAATAAACTTAATTGTAGTTTCTGAATTCCATCTTTCCGACGCCATAATTATATTTTCCTGTGAATTTGACTCGGAAAACAAAGTAAACAGAACACTTCGATTGCTTTAAGTACCTAATCACTAATCAGAATGCACTTGTCATTAAATGTTTACACTACTCGATAAGTGACAAGTATTAGTAGATTTTTAGTTGGGGGTAGGTGCTTGTCGCTTAGTAAATAGGATCGGCTTCTAATCACTTGCACTTGCAGTTGTACTAATACTAAGCACTTATACAACATGTTTACACACAGTTCACAAGTGTAAGTGACAAATACTAAGCATTAGCTACTAAGCATTAGCTACTAAGCCCGTGTAAACCCAGCATTATGAAGGCGACGGCAATTGGTGATCGAACCTGCCATGCCGCGCGCGATGTCATTTTAAACAAACAGTTGACAGTTCGTGCGTTTTGCTAGTTATGCTCGTCGATGGATGCGTAATACGTCCACATTTCTTGTTAGATTTGCGGATATAGAACATTAGAATTTTAGTACTTTTGTTCAAAAGGAGTAAGTAGTAACAAAAAATGCTAGTATTTTGTATTTTGGACTACTATTACGTATATAAGGACTAAAGTTTTAAAATACGGGGCCCCCAAATATCCTTGACCAAAATCCTTATTTATGAGGCTTTATGACGTATTGTAGGGACGAACTTTGTTAATATTGATATGGTACTTGGTTATGTCATTTGCTTTTGAAATTAGCTGTCAACGAGCGTTTAATTCGAGTATTTTGCTCTACATTACGCGCCGAATTATTTCGTAAAATCTCTAATTTTAAGTAAAAGTTATTTAAATGTACTTATTATGTCCTAAACCAGCCCCGGTTAAGAGCTTCTTTCTTATTAGACTTACCCTGTACCTATTCAAAAATTTCTATAGCTTCAATCTAAACTGTTTAAAGTTGAAAGTGATAACTGATAAAGTAGCTCGTAATTTTCGACTATCGAATTTTGTAAGCGCGTAGTTCAAAATGTGTTTTAAGTTACGCAACATAGACAAAATCTAGGTATATTTTGCATTACAGTTGTATGTAGGTACATAAATTGTTGAACTAGTCACAAGTGACAATTTAAGTGTTAAACCTGTTGACTATGAATATTGTGAATAATATGTTATACTATGTCCAACCAGTTTTTAGTACCGTAGTAGAAAAAACCGGCAAATTAAAATTTTCTATGGACATCCATCTCTTCCCGCCTACCTACACTTTGAATTTTTTTAATTTGCTGCCTTTTTCTATTAACAAGCTGGAGACAAGAGTATACTTAGTAATCTGTTGAATGTAAGTTTTATTTAATTTTAATCTAATAAATAAGATATTTTTAGATTTTGTTTTATTACCACAATACACACTGTCTTGTCCCCTGAAAAAGTAATGGAATGAAATATGGTCGAAAAATATTGAACATGTATTATTTTCTTGAAATTCATATAAGCTCTGAAATGGAATTCTAGATCAAAAATGTAAACAATCTATGACAATGACATGCCATTACAAAGTCCATGTTAAAGTGACATTCCAGGGGTATAAAACGTTTTCGAGTCAAATGCGACGTTAATTTACAAAGGTGTTAAAAACTACATTCGATATAAAGTCAAAGTCAAAGTCAAATAATTCTTTATTCAAATTGGAATAGCAACAAACTCTTTTGAATCGTCTAGGTATTGAAACTACTTCCGGTTCGAACCCTACACCGTTGACCCAAGAAGAACCGGTAAGAAACTTGGCGGGAATTATTTTTTCAATCAATCATGGTACATCTTACAACTAACATGCTTTAAAAAAAAAACATAAAATTGATTTTAAATAAATTGAAATAGAATAATAATAACAAGAGATGTAAAGTCTCTAAAAAGTCAGAACATGTAACATAAGTAGTTTTTAACACCGTTGTAAATTAACGTCGCATTTTGAGATTGAATTTTTTTTTCATTTTATTTATATCTACACTTACAACTATCCAAATAGGTACTAAACCTAAGACAATGTTTTATGTGTAGATGTAGATACGCAAAAGTCAAAGTATGTTCGATACACAAAGTATCACAATCGTTAACATATTTTTGGATATGACAATAACAAAACATACGGTTCCTGATTACCAAAATAAAACCTAGAAAATTTGCTAGAATGACGTAAATAATCAACATAATCAATGTTTGAAGACGAATGTCGTGTTACTTTAATCTTTAGGATAGTCGGGGAACGAATTCCAGTCTTCATCTATAGTTACGATCGAATCCATTTCGATTGAAATATGAAAATGATTAATTTGTATGTAAAAATACTAAAATCTGTATTTATGTACTTTGTAATTCTAAATTTTAGGAGTTTTTATGAATTCATAAAACAGTCATTTGGACCACCCTCTTGTTTTGATTTTTGAAGTACATAGTTATAAATGCGAACCCTCTTAAATGGTTTCTTAGTGTAGTGACCATATTAAATTACGAATAAACTAGTTATTGCTATAACTGCGAACCAAATGTTTACGATTTCTTATAATTGCCAGTAGTATAAATTAAACACCTCACATTTTATTAAAATAAGCGAAATATATCATTAGAAAATTACATATGTCGCTTAATGTTTTGTATTAAAATTTTGTAAAATATTTGTAAATTCTATATATCGTCAGTGACTGTAAATACGCATTTTTTATAAGTATTTTAATGATTTTAGATTACCCACTTCCCGTGATTATTTTTTTTTGTGGTGGTATCCCATTTGTTTACATTTTTGATCTCCAATTCGATTTCACATCTTAGTCAAATATAACCTTGTTAGTCTCTTTTTTAATGTTTAGTAAACCGTCATCAAAATACAAATAAGAAACATTATATTGTAATATCCAGTCACCGGCAATAATATTTAAATAGCGCTATGTAGGTCGCAAAAATATCTGACAGAATCTTATTTTTACTGAAATTTCTTACTGACGTATTAAAAGCGTGTCATATACACCGTGGGCTGTTTAAACCCGACCGATTTTAACAGTGTAATCCTGATCAAATTTAAAAACTATAATGTCGTATAAACTTTTCTGGATATCGTCTACGTCACCTCACGTGTACTTTTCAACGATGAACAAACTATACTTCGTTTTATTTAAGATTAGAATTATCTGTCAAACGGGTGAACAAAGAGGCAGTGGTCGTAAACCTTCCTTCTTCGATTTCAGCCGATACCACTGAATTTCTCGGAACTTATGTACATTTGATATTTACCGATAGCTGAACGCATAGTTTTCACATTTATTATTAATTTGTTGGCAAAACTGTATTTAAAAAAATGTTTAATAAGCAAGATGGCGGCAATTTAGAAAAAAGTTAAATATTGAAGGTTTTCATTTAGTGTTTGGCGGTTTTAACCAAGTATTTTTTTATAAAGTTGTAAATCATATCGTACCGATTTTACATTTACTGAATTTAAGGAAGTTTACAGTCTAAATTTAACAATATTTGCATATTTAATCTAGCTTACATTATGCACTCCCAGTACTTTTAAAAGTCATGCATTTAAGGATTAAAACTATCGGTATATAAATCATAAAGACTGAGCAGATGACAATAGTAAGACAACCCTACCCATCGGCAACGTCGTTTAGTATTTGTTGCCATTATAGGCGGCTTTAATCTGGGACGATCTAATGTAGTTTGAATTTGGTAACAAATTAGAAAATAAAACTTAGATGACATGACATACATAGTTTTATTCACTGTCAGTGGAAGAGTCCGAGGACTCGGAACCATCAACGTTTATAATAAAATTTTCCACAGTGTCATCTATTATTATCATCTAATTTCATTTAAAAACTTATTTTCTTTTAAAATGATGTATACCGTATCCAACGATATGCCAGCAGTCTCAGCAGTCTTTTTCACATGGTCCGATTTAGTGGGATATTCCTTTCTATGGCACATTTCTGACACTAATTTGTAAATTATTCACCACCATCCGCTTTACACTGGCAATCACGAGGATTTTGCTTTTGCCGTTTCTTCTTTAGAGATGAAAAAACGTTAGCCGGAACCGGCTGCGACTTCATCCATTTTAAATGTGCACCAACGAACAAAATATCTAAATAGATCAACAATTAATAACGAAATTGAACAAAACCGATAATAACAATCTTTATGTAAGCTAACAGCAATAAAAAATACAACCGACTCAACCGATAACAATATGATATCGAATAACGGATAGTGACAGTGACGTTTTAAAATTGTGTGAGAACTCTGCCTCTTTAGGTTTTTTAATGTACAACCTTTCCATGAAAAATTGCAAACGCAATTTATTAAAATTTTTATCTATTCATCTTAAAATATAAATTAACTAACATTATGTTTCTTATCTATTCACAACACTGAGTAATGTATGTATTAATATAGCATGATAATAAATACGTGATATTTAATAACTCGTTTTCACTGTTCGATCCGCAGAATGTGCCTGTAAAAAAAACCTTATATCTCGTTCTGCAAAGGTCTTTCTAATGCTAAAAAAAACGAAGTATAAGAAATATTGTAAATTTCGGCAGGCGAACGTAAAAAGTTGAATGAGAAAAATACACGTAAGAGTGCTAGGGGGGAGGGGGGGGGGGGGTTGTGGCCGCCAAGAAACTCACCAAACATCACCAGGGGGAGGGGGAGGTCAAAAAGTAGCCGAAAAAATCTCGCATGATTTATGCATGAGCCCTTATTAGAAATTAAAAAAAAAAACATTATTTCCTAATTGCCAATCAGTATAAAAGGTCTTTTCAACGGCGTTGGTGCCATAATGCGGAATAGTGTCACTAACCTCATTAATAGATGTCAAAAAGTGAGAAATAATACCCTTAAAAATTTAAGTTTTCGTAAAAAAATAAACTTTAACACTCATTGTAAGTGCTAGTTCTATG
Source organism: Thaumatotibia leucotreta (assembly GCA_025490895.1). Classification (NCBI taxonomy): domain Eukaryota; kingdom Metazoa; phylum Arthropoda; class Insecta; order Lepidoptera; family Tortricidae; genus Thaumatotibia; species Thaumatotibia leucotreta. The sequence continues at coordinate 44,031 of JALPQI010005378.1, forward strand.
AATAACATTTACTTATTATGTGTAAAATACATAAAAAAAAGGCAAAAGTCATAAATTTTTTTGTTTGTTTTTACATCAAAAATGCGTGGTTAAAATCTTTTGGGTTTAAATAGCCCACGGTGTATACATAGCGCGAGATACTATTGACGGCGATTGTAGCCATCATGGTCATCATCGGGCTAGAAGGTTTGCCCTTCGTTCAGCTATGTTATTCTCTTATTCACACATTCGACGCTGCGTTCGTCAACGAGCTCGACGCCGAGACAGCCTTGTCTAAAATCCTAGCTGTTTGATTTGACATTAGGAATCGAGGCTGTGACCGAGGTTGTGGGCGAGTTTAGAGAATACGAAGTTCGTACATTAAGCGTCAAACTTTCGACGCAGTGTAGATCCAGCTCACGCCGCATTCGTCGCCGGGCACTAGTGTCGTTTAAAGTACATTAGTGAATACCATTTTTAGGTTCGACGCTGCCGCAGCGCTGACACAGCGCTGACAGCAAGGCGGTTTCCTTAGTGAATAACACTGCAGATACCTTTGAGAGTTTACTTACATGTAGATAGTTTGACGTCGTTCCTGAGACGTTTCGGCTGTGGCGGCACGATCAGCAGATCCAAGTTCAGTGTGCCTCCGCATATCCTGACACGAAACCAAACATACTATTAGTATTTATCATCATATTCATCACATCATCACGGCTGATGATATGATGCCAGCATTCCGTAGCGTGGAAACCTCGAGCTGCCGGGGGGTATCATGGTACAAAACAAATGCGATCTCATGGCATATTCTCTCTGTGAGTAAGTCCCACATACCACTTCCATATGGGCCATAGTACTCATCTAAGCCCGGGAGTGGATGCGTAAAAGCAATCTCCCCTGCGAAAACAAAAAAAAGCCACTGCTGGACATATATCTCTACCTACGAATAAATAAAACATGGAAGCCGCACGCCATAGTAAACTGTCTTTCAAAAACGGTGCTGAATTTTAGTTGACAAATGTCATCCCCTCTTCCATGCATCACGGTAATGAATTTCAATGTCAACCTATAAAAACTTAAACCGCCATTTAAAAATAGTTGTGATAGGTCCATCAAAGTTTTGATTGGCCATATTCTATAAACATTTGTCAAAGATGTTGCGTCGAAATATGCGCGGTGTTAAGAAAAGCGCTATGTCCTGCCCATCTTGACACAATTGAACAATTCATTTTGGGGGCATTTTTGAGCTGGCGTTAGACGTCCATGTTATATATGGTCGCAGGTCTCTACTAATACTTATGCGCATGGAGAGAGCCGGATTAAACAGGCGCGGGGCCCGTAACACATTTTATAGCGGGGCCCCTTGTTTCTTATATCCTTTTAGTTACAAGTATTTAAAAAATACTATTGAAAAAGGCCCCTTTTCTAGTGGCACTGAACAAGTCACGGAATTTAGTTCTGTTCTATTTTGACAGATTTTTACTACCAGGGATTTTTTAGAATTGTACGGGTTCCCATCTGTTCGCGGGGACCGTAGCATATGGTACTTCTGCTGTTAAATTAACTTTTTTGTTTAATATTGCCATGGTTACGACAAAATTATGCTACTTAAACTATGGAAACATAATTTTTTCTGGTGTAAATAACCCGTTTCCATAATGGGCCACCTACAAACATGGACTACATGTATTGTATGTTTGCATAAGTAACATAATTTTTCATTAAAAAAGCGTGACTCAGGTGACCGTAACCATGGAAATAACAGACAAAAAAAGTTGATTCACTCGTATTTACTATAAATAATTTTCCGATATTTTTGCTACTACTAAACTTTGTCTGCTAGATTATACTTTCTCGTAAGTATTAATCATTTAGCGTATACTTTACCTGTATTTCCGTAGATGGACCTCGCCAGTTCTGGTGTGAGTCAGACATTTCTTCAGGTACTTTTGAAATGCCGTCTCTAAAACATGAACATAACTGAATATTAAAACCTAGGACTCAGTCCTTCATATTTATCGTTAAGATTAGATGAAAATATTATAATAACCAGGATTTGTTTAAATAATTAATATATTGGGTGCACGGCTCCGACAAAGTGGGAACTATTCCCAAACACACTCGCATGTGTAAGTATAAAGTTATAAGTATTTTAAATATTAGATGACATTATACCAAAGAAAAACGACCAAGTACACCATAGTCCGTGGTGGGATTCGAACCGACGTCCTCAGCTGTCATAACTGATGCCTAAACCACTTGGCCCCAGTCTCGGCGGATACCGGTCGAATTTCGTGGGTACATTTATAATCTCCTTAGAAAATCATACTTCTAAACATAGCTTGTTGTCATAAAAAATATATGAATGTAGAAATATTCGCTATTTAAAATAAGACAAAGTATCTTTTTACCAAAATAATACATAAAATTTTTTAAGAATATTTTTCCTTCACGCCCCATAGTCTTGGGACACTCGGTATACTATGGAAGATATTTTTTCTTTGGTATGTAACATCTAAAATTTATGGATATAATTAAATTTACCGTATGTAGTAGTGTGACTACTTAAAAAAACACAAGTAAATAATATTTACTAAAGTAATTTCAAGTGCTGTACAGGGGAATCAAGTTTTTTCTATCTGTTATTGCCATGGTTACGGTCGCCTGAGTCACGCTGGTCTTATGCAAAATTATGCTACTTAACCCTCTAATGCATACGAAGCCAAATATGGTTTCATTGGTTTTGGACTCTATTGACTGCTGTTAGGGTTCAAATTTGAAATGCATTTTTGCCTGTCTTATGCATTAGAGGGCAGTTTATTTATTTATTAGGGGAGTTTATTTGTTTTAAACATATTGCGAAATTACAAATCAAATTATTTATTAACTAAATATTTTGATTTGTACTTTTTTTTATTTTTCCCCAGTAGTCACACTACTTAATACTATAAAAATTATAAATATTAGATGTCCAATACTAATACTTATGCGCATGGAGAGACCATATACCAAAGAAAAATGACCAAGATCACCTAATGTCCGAGGTGGGGATCGAGCCCACGTACTCAGCTTTCGCGGCTGATGCCTGTACCCCTCGGCTTTTTCTTTGGTATATGACATCTAATATTTATAATATGCTACTTAAATTATGCAAGCATGCCTGTAGTGCATGTCTGTAGGTGGCCCATTAGAGAAAGGGCTTAATAACACCAGAAAAGTGTATCCTTGCATAGTTTAAGTAGCATAATTTAGCATAAAACGAGCGTGACTCAGGCGACCGTAACCATGGCAATAACAGACAGAAAAAAGTTGATTCACCCACAGAAACTTGTGTTTTGATTTATTTGAAATAAAATTATAGTCACCATGATTTTCGCCGATCAAAGTCCTAGGGTCCGCCATAAAAGGGGGTTCCGCCATGTTTAATCTATCCAGTTCGTCTTTCTCTTTCTCATTCTTTGTATACCTGATAAATATTTATTTGATTAATATTTATACTATACACCTTTTATTCTTTGTTGAAAAGAAAAAAGAAACGACTACATTTGTATACTATTCGTCAGTAAAAAAACAAAAAAAGTGTAAACATGGCTGACTTTTACTAAGGTCAGTGTGGGTAAGTCCGGCATATTTTATTTGTGAGGAAAATCCGTCATAAATAAGCGTCTTATATTGTTAAGTTAGGGGTGGAAATCAGTTGGTAGACGGACTTTCCTGATAGACGGTTTTACCCGCATTGACCTTATGCGTTACGGTCAAATACAGTTTTAATAAAAATTTAGTTTCTCTTAAAATAGACGGAGTACGGCAAACTTCATACGACATTTTTAACTTCAAAGGACTATGCGTCAAAATGGACTAAAAACTAGCGTTGAAAATTTCCGGATTAAATCCCGTTTCATTCCAAACAGCTTGTTTTTTCCGGATATTTTCGAAAAATGAATGAAGTTTTCCAATTTAATTTTCATCTCTAAACCTATGTGAATTAGGTCTAATTTTCACTTATACCAGGAGAATGCGATGTTACAGAGGAAAAGTCAATTGAAATAGATGGAAAGGAGTGACAGTGGCAGTGGCATTGATTATTTCTGTAAAACCCGAAAAAAACGAAATTTTCATACATTCCCGAATAAAACATTTGATTTTTTCCGACATTTTCAACGCTACCAAAAACCCACAGAGCTGGGAGTAGTGTCATTGAAAAGATCTGCTTATGTACTTTATTTCATTCTACAGGTGCAAAGTTGAATTCCATTTGATAATTTTAAATAAGTATGGCGTTCTGCGGGTACTCTCTAAGCAAATCAACGTCGTCCACACACCACTGCCTACCCTGAGGACTAAGATGGATTGCCTCTATCTATGCCAGTAATTACACTGGCTATCTTACCCCCAAACCGAAACACAGCAAACACTGCTATTTAGCGGCAGGTTAACGGGTAAGACGGTGGTAGCTATCTGGGCGGACCCTGCACGAGGTCTACCACCAGCTAAATTGTATAGTCAACTCACTGGTTGGCCTTCAAGAAGGCTTCCATTTCCTTGATCTTCAAGGCCACGTCCTTATAGAAGGCCACCCTGACGGCATCCTGTTCCACTTTTATCTGCTGCATTTCCACGTGTTCCTTCACCATGAACACGAATAGGTCTGCAGATAGTAAATAAGAAAAATTTAGAATTTGGCTGCTAACAGTGGGGGATAATGATGTAGCCTACCACATAAAATAAAATGTCAACAAAATCTAAGTCTTGTGGTATTCTGCCTTTTCGTCGAAAATTGTATTGCCGAATTCCGTTTCCCAACCAATTTTCCGCAGAAGTCTCAATACATATTTGGCGAAAAGGCAGAGAACTAAAATTGTATGCTACTTATTAAACTGTGTTTAACGTAACCATCGCAACGATTGGATTAAAAAAAGGGATAGACCCTTATGCAGACACTTAGTTTAATCCAGGGATCGGAACCGTTCTTCATTAACCATTTGATATTGTTCTTTAACCGTTATAAATTCCGTTCGTATTAGTAACGGTTAAATACGGTAACGGTTTTGTAAATGAACACAATATTTCTGGTTCACAATATTCAAGATGAACGGAAAAATTTCGTTCTTTCACATAACGGTTTTGACAAGAACATTATATGATTTATATGAAAGAACAAAACTTTTCTGGTTACCGTTACTACAGATGAACGAAAAATAAAGTTCCGTGAACCATTATTAAACTGTTCGCGATGACGTAAACATGCCGCCAGTCGCTCTCTCTTTTCCACACGAATATAGTTCGTATTTTTATTTCATTTGATTAGCCATTTAGGTTTGACGTGTGATATTGGCCGCATGATGAAAAAGGTTTAAATTGCATTAAGTGAAAGGATGCAATATGTGCTAGCAATTCTGACGCCTCCTAGCGCCGTCGACGGGAACTTGCCTGGAAATTGGTTACCTGACAACGAGTTGTTGACTGAGATGTCAATGTTTTTTCCGACATAATGTTTATATTTAATTATCATTTAAGTTTTGAGTATTAAGTTAAGCTGATGTCCAATGATATACGTAACTATATTTATAATGGTAAGTTTGTGAACTTTCTGATTAGTAGATATTTCTTTCTATGTTAATTTTAGAGTTTAATGAGGAGGTAAGACGGAGGAGTAAGACGCCCGATGTTGGTCTACTACCGGCACCTGGCTTGTAATATGGGTTCGGCTCCTTGGTAATTAAATATATATACTTACTATAATAACCTGCATCATACTCCTATTACCTACGTAGTTATGGGTGCATCCCACTCGTCTGGAATAGTCAACATAGTGATAGGTACGATACGTGAATTGCTCAAGGAGACAGTTGCAGTTCCTATTATTTCCCTTAATGGAACCCCTATGCTTGGAGTCGCGTTCTATTGGTGTCAGGTGAGCTTAGCACAACTAGCAATATGGTGTTGCTGGCTACATTCCGCTGGACGCAAAATGACTTTGTCCCACAATTATGTATCTTGTTTTGTTATGAAATCATTATATCGTAACTGTGGAATGTCTTCTCAAAAGGGCTTATTTCCACTTTGTCAATAGAGATAATTTATCTTATGGAAACATAGAAAAAATAACCCTTATTGCAAGAGTGGAAATAAGCCCTTTTGAAAATACACTCCTCTACTACTTGTGCCTCGTGTACTTCTTAACCCTTTGCAAGCCGATCACGAACCTAAAGCTGAGTTTACACTTGCAAGTTATTGCCGCAAGTTTACAAAGCTTAAATGTAACTTTATAAAACGCGACCCAGGTCTAACCTCGGCTTAGCTCGTTTACGTTACTTTCGCAGTTGTGAGCTTGAACTCTATTGACATCATAGTAAAGTTCAAATTTAAACGAACATTTCTTTTGCGAATGAAAGTATATTTTCTGTTTATCTGTCCATCCGTCTGTCTGTATGTCTGTTTGTTTCACTGCCTGTCTGATTGTCTGTCCGTCCGTCTATCCGGTCGTTTGTTTCCGCAAAGAAACATGTTTCGACCAGATAATCGTAGTATTCGAAATGATTGCTTTTACAATTATTCTGGGGTTCTGTAGTAAATTAGAAACTCTTACAGATTCGCCATGTCCATCCACCTGTCTGTCTGTATGGCTGTCTGTATGTTTGTCTGTCTGTCAGTCTGTTTGTCTGTCTGTCTGCATGTCTGTCTGTCCGTCCGTTTGATTCCTCAAAATTATTGCTTTCTCAATTATTCTGGGTGTAAGTACTTTTTAGGATTCTGTAGTAAATTAGGAACCCTTGCATTTTGGCTCCCTCTGTCTGTCTGTGTGTCTGTCTGTCTGTTTGTAAGTCTGTCTGTCTGACGGTCTGTCCGTCTGTCTGTCTGTTCATCTGCCTATCTTTCTGTCTGTCTGTTTGTCTCTCTGTCTGTGTGTCTGTCTATCTGAACGGACTGACTATCTGTACGTCCGTCTGTCCGTCCGTTTGTTTCCGCAAAGAAACATATTTTGACCGGTTATTGCTTGAAATGGTTGCCTTTTTAATTATTCTGGGTGTAAGTATTTTTTAGGGTTCTGTAGTAAATTAGGAACCCTTACAGATTCGCCATGTCCGTCTGTCTGTCTGTATGTCTGTCTGTCTGTCTGTTCATCTGTCCATCTGTTGTCCGTCTGTTTGTATGTCGGTATGTCTGTCTGCCCGTTTATTTCTGCAAAGAAACATGCATATTTCGCCCGGATATTACTTGAAATGTCTGTCTGTCTGTATGTATGTATGTCTGTCTGTTCATCTGTTCATCCCTTTGTCTGTCTGTCTGTTTGTCTGACGGTCTGTCCGTCTGTCTGTCTGTTCATCTGTCGATCTTTCCGTCTGTCTGTCTGTCTGACGGTCTGTCCGTCTGTCTGTCTGTTCATCTGTCCATCTTTCTGTCTATCTGTCTGTGTGTCTGTGTGTCTGTCTGTGTGTCTGTATGTCTGTTTGTCTGTTCATCTGTCCATCCGTCTCTTTGTCTGTCGGTCTGTATGTCTGTCCGTCCGTCTGTCCAACCGTTTATTTCTACAAATAAACATATTTCGACCGGATATTATTTAAAATGGTCGCCTTTTCAATTATTCTAGCTGTAAGTACTTTTAAGGGTTCTGTAGTAAATTAGGAACCCTTACATTTTCGCCATGTCCGTCTGTCTGTCTGTATGTCTGTCTGTCTGTCTGTTCATCTGTCCATCCGTTGGCTGTCTGTTTGTCTGTCGGTCCGTCTGTCTGTCCGTCCGTCTGTCTGCCCGTTTATATCTGCAAAGAAACATATTTCGACCAGATTACTTGAAATGTCTGTCTGTCTGACGGTCTGTCCGTCTGTCTGTCTGTTCATCTGTCAATCTTTCCGTCTGTCTGTCTGTCTGTCTGACGGTCTGTCCGTCTGTCTGTTTGTTCATCTGTCGATCTTTCTGTCTATCTGTCCGTGTGTCTGTCTGTCTGTCTGTCTGTCTGTCCGGCGGTCTGTCCGTCTGTCTGTCTGTTCATCTGTCGGGCTTTCCATCTGTTTGTCTGTCTGACGGTCTGTCCGTCTGTCTGTCTGTTCATCTGTCAATCTTTCCGTCTGTCTGTCTGACGGACTGTCTGTTTGTCTGTCTGTTCATCTGTCGATCTTTCCGTCTGTCTGTCTGTTTGTCTGTTCATCTGTCCATCTTTCTGTCTATCTGTCTGTGTGTCTGTCTGTCTGTTCATCTGTCCATCCGTCTGTTTGTTTGTCTGTCGGTCTGTATGTCTGTCCGTCCGTGTGTCCAACCTTTTATTTCTGCAAAGAAACATATTTCGACCGGATATTATTTAAAATGGTTGCCTTTTCAATTATTCTGGCTGTAAGTACTTTTTAGGGTTCTGTAGTAAATTAGGAACCCTTACATTTTCGCCATGTCCGTCTGTCTGTCTGTATGTCTGTCTGTCTGTCTGTTCATCTGTCCATCCGTCTGTTTGTTTGTCTGTCGGTCTGTATGTCTGTCCGTCCGTGTGTCCAACCGTTTATTTCTGCAAAGAAACATATTTCGACCGGATATTATTTAAAATGGTTGCCTTTTCAATTATTCTGGCTGTAAGTACTTTTTAGGGTTCTGTAGTAAATTAGGAACCCTTACATTTTCGCCATGTCCGTCTGTCTGTCTGTCTGTCGGTCCGTCTGTCTGTCCGTCCATCTGTCTGCCCGTTTATATCTGCAAAGAATCATATTTCGACCGGATATTACTTGAAATGTCTGTCTGTCTGACGGTCTGTCCGTCTGTCTGTATGTCTGACGATCTGTCCGTCCGTCTGTCTGTTCATCTGTCGATCTTTCTGTCTATCTGTCTGTGTGTCTGTCTGTCTGTCTGTCTGACGGTCTGTCCGTCTGTCTGTCTGTTCATCTGTCGGGCTTTCCATCTGTCTGTCTGTCTGTTTGTCTGTCTGACGGTCTGTCCGTCTGTCTGTCTGTTCATCTGTCGATCTTTCCGTCTGTCTGTCTGACGGTCTATCCGTCTGTCTGTCTGTTCATCTGTCGATCTTTCCGTCTGTCTGTCTGTTTGTCTGTCTGTTCATCTGTCGGTCTTTCTGTCTATATGTCTGTGTGTGTGTGTCTGTCTGTCTGTCTGTGTGTCTGTATGTCTGTCTGTCTGTTCACCTGTCCATCCGTCTGTTTGTCTGTCGGTCTGTATGTCTGTCCGTCCGTGTGTCCAACCGTTTATTTCTGCAAAGAAACATATTTCGACCGGATATTATTTAAAATGGTTGCCTTTTCAATTATTCTGGCTGCAAGTACTTTTTAGGGTTCTGTAGTAAATTAGGAACCCTTACATTTTCGCCATGTACGTCTGTCTGTCTGTATGTCTGTCTGTCTGTTCATCTGTCCATCCGTTGTCTGTATGTTTGTTTGCCCGTTTATTTCTGCAAAGAAACATATTTCTACCGGATATTACTTGAAATGATTGCCTTTTTAATTATTCTGGGTGTAAGTACTTTTACAGTCTGTCTGTTCGTCCGTCCGTCTGACTGTCTATCTATCTGTTGGTTAATCCTTCTTTCCGTCCATCTATCCTTGGATCCGTCAAGACATAGAAATAATTCTTAATAATCACAAAAAAAACCATGTCCAGTAACAAGAAATAAAAATAAATTACGCGTTATTTCCGCAATTGTGATTAAGAACTCTGTTAGCAACATTTCAGAATTCAAATTTAAACGAGCTTTTTTGTTACTGGCTGTGAAAGCGTTAACACTTTTTCGTTAAAAAAAACTAGTTATGATCGGGCAAAGTTAAAATAAAAAAAAACCGGCCAAGTGCGAGTCGGACTCGCGCGCAAAGGGTTCCGTACCATTATCAATTTATTATTTAAAAAATACAGTTAAATCAACCTACCTCAAAAACTATAGGAGATAATTTTATCAAACCAAAAATCGTTGATAGAGTTTATTAATGTGCATAACATATATTTTTTTCAGAATTTTATATCGCGTAGTTTAAAAAATAGAGGGGGGGGACACATTTTTCAGACTTTGAGACCTGATATCTCGAAAACGATTTGCTTAAATAAAAATGTGATGTATAAACCTACTAAACCATTTTCAAATACCTTTCTATTAATACCCCACACGCTTATGTACAACTAAAAAAAAATTCTATCCCTCAGTTACATGTATGGAGGGCGGGACCCACGCCGCCGCCGCCGCCGAGGTTTTCAAAAACCCACGCCGCGACAAAAAATTTACGGAATATAATCATTTAAATTACGCGCCACGCTGATCATATTGACATTAAACAACAATATGCTTGCGAATATCGACAAGCGGTTCCCTCTGACCCAAAAGATTGTATGCGCAGCATTTCTGGATTGCAGATTTTCAGATATTGATACGCACCTACGAAAAAAATACACTACTTGGGCAGAATTCTTTCCAATTGTACAGATTTATTTACAGAATTCCAAGTGTACTCATTCCCAATACTACAGATTTACAAACCTACAGAATCCCAATACTTTAATATTCCAACATTACGGTTGCCCATGTCTACAGATTTTCAATATTAATGATTGATTCCTATGTCTACAGATTCCATATTCTCTAGATTTCACGTCTACTGATTCCCAACTGTAATGCTTTTTTCAACACACTTGCTTGAAAGTCGTAACGTAGGTCTTATTGAACCGCTTTTAGGCTAATAATCCTAGGTATTACTAGCTGTGTGTTTTTTCATTATATTATATTCTTCGCATCGTCGATCCCACAGTGTCTGAAGACAAAAGTCTTCAATCAGTGCTTCCTACCCGTCATGACGTACGGAGCCGAAACGTGGACACTGACGGTACGGCTGGTCCACAAGTTCAAGGTCGCTCAACGAGCTATGGAAAGGGCACAATGCTCGGCGTCTCTTTGTGGAATCGAATCAAAAATGAGGTTATCCGGCAGAGAACCAAAGTGATCGACTTAGCCCACCGTGTTAGCAAGCTGAAGTGGCAGTGGGCTGGCCTTATTATCCGTAGAACCGACTGGCTAAATGAGTTCTTGAGTGCAGATCGCGTCTCGGCAAGCGTAGTGTAGGACGCCCTCAGGCAAGGTGCAGCGACGATTTGCGCAGGATGGCTGGCAGGAGCTGGATGCGAGCAGCCAAAGATCGAAAACGGTGGCGTGAAATTGGGGAGGCCTATGTCCAGCAGTAGACTGCGATAGGCTGCTGATGATGATGGATGTTTTTTCATTATTTACGTTAGGCCCCCATATGAGGTTTAATGACTGTCTATTAACTGATTCTATTAATTTTCGTGTTTGCAATTGATGATTTTTGTGCTTCTTGAATAAGATTAAGATATTTTTAGAGGAAAAAGGTGGAAGCTTTTAAAAAAATTGGCATTTGAAAAAATTTGCTGTCGCTTTGCACGGCTTAGAAATAGACAACTGCAGCTTCGCCTCATAATACCTACGTAAAATTGGCGAAAACATGGTTTTGTGTTCCCTGTTTCCTCCTCCAAAAATAGACCAATTTGTAACAATTTTTTTTTCATAAGCATTTTAAGAAAGGTATTTCTCATGTCGGTATGTTTCCTCTTTTTGGACAGAATACGAAATATTAATTTATGAGTACATATATTAAACGCATTTAAAATTTGGCTGGCAGTTTTTGTAGGCTTGTAATAATAACGTCAAAGAAAGCAAAATATACAAAAATATATTTTATATTTAAAAAAAAAATCGTTTGTTTATACACCGATGTATGACTAGCAGTGTGGGCGATGATGGTACTATAAAGACGTTGTAAAGCTGGGTACCTGTAGTATTTGAAATCATCATATATAATCTGCAGTACCTATTGGATAATTCGTGGTATTGGGAACCTATAGTATTGGGAATCTGTAGTGTTGGGTATTTGTAGCATTTAAAATTCGTATTATTGGGAATATGTACAATCAGGAATGCATACTATTGACAATATTTGAAGTATTATCTCTTATCTGTAGTATCAGGAATCTTTAGTATTGGGAATCTGTAGACGACTCGATCCGGGCCTTCGTTTTATTTAAGATTAGAATTATCTGTCAAACGGGCGAACAAAGAAGCAGTGGTCGTAAACCTTCCTTCTTCGATTTCGGCCGATACCACTGAATTTCTCGGAACTTATGTACATACATATCATTTGATATTTACCGATAGCTAAACGCATAGTTTTCACATTTATTATTAATTTGTTGGCAAAACTGTATTTAAAAAAGTTATAAGTGTTTTATAAGTAAGATGGCGGCAATTTAGAAAAAAGATATATATTGAAAGTTTTCGTTTAGTGTTTGGCGGTTTTTAACAAAGTATTTTTTTTATTTGTAACTAATATCGTACCGATTTTACATTTACTGAATTTAATGAAGTTTACAGTCTAAAATTTAACAATATTTGCATATTTAATCTGGCTTACATTATACACTCCCAATACTTTCAAAAGTCATGCATTTAAGGATTAAAACTATCGGTATAAAAGCGGACACGGTGTCATAAAGACTGAGCAGATATGTAACAATACTAAGACAACCCTACGCATCGGCAACGTCGTTTAGTATTTGTCGCCATTGTAGGCGGTCTGGGACGCTCTAATGTAGTTTGAATTTGGTAACAAATTAGAAAATAAAACTCAGATGACATACATAGTTTTATTCACTGTCAGTGGAAGAGTCCGAGGACTCGGAACCACCAACGTTTATAATATTTTTTTCCACAGTGTTATCTATTACATTATCTAATTTCATTTAAAAAAATATATTCTTTTAAAATGTTATATACCGTAGCCAACGATATGCCAGCAGTCTCAGCAGTCTTTTTCACACGTTCCGATTTAGTGGGATATTCCTTTCTATGGCACATTTCTTAATTTGTAAATATTCACCACCATCCGCTTTTCACTAGTAGTCACAGGATTTTGCTTTCATCCATTTTAAATGTGCGCCAACAAACAAAATATCTAAATAGATCAACAATTAATAACGAAATTGAACAAAAACGATAACAACAATCTTTAAGTAAGCTAACAGCAATATAAAACACAACCGACTCAACCGACAACAATATGAAGTCGAATGACAGACAGTGACATTTTAAAATTGTGTGAGAACTCTGCCTCTTTAGGTTTTTTAATGTACAACCTTTCCATGAAAAATTGCAAACGCAATTTATTAAAATTATTGTCTTTTCATCTTAGAATATAAATTAACTAACATTATGTTTCTTATCTGTTCACAACACTGAGTAATGTGTATTAATATAGCATGATAATAAATTCGTGATATTTAATAACTCGTATTTACTGTTCGATCCGCAGAATTTGCCTGTAAAAAAACCTTATATCTCGTTCTGCAAAGGTCTTTCTAATGCTAAAAAAAACGAAGTATAGTACCGCGTTTTTCGCGGTAGGGCCGCTGTGCGAGTTAATAAAATATTTTTCGTACACGATAATAATTATGTCAATTTCCGCATAAAATGCAATCTATAACTTTGTTGCATGTTTATTTTTTTAATAATAAACTTGTCCTAAACAATATCTAAGTTTTTAATATCTTCTCATCCTTATGATGTATGAACGTAGGTACAGGGTAATAATTTGACCTTGACGCCGGCGTGGCGCCGCCACGCCGGCAAAATTTAGCGGCGCGCTGCCGCCGGCGATTTCTATGCCGGCGCACACCTCTATGTGGGGTATCCGTGAATAGGTATTTCAAAAAGAGTAAAGGTATTTTCCAAATTCACTATTTCGAAAAAATTATGAAAAATATCTTACATATTTGGCTTAAGGAATGCTGATAGATAATACTTACTATCCTGAACATAATTGGTCTAGCCAGTTTCGACCAACTACGGAACGCTATACTGAGCATGGATATACATGCACTTGGCCGGTTTTTTTCCTCATGCGCTATTTTTAGGATTTCGTAGTAAACAAAAAACCCTTATAGTTTAGCCATGTCCGTCTGTCTGTCCGCAGCATAGCTCAGTGGCCGTTAGTACTAGAATTTGGTACAGGTATACATATTAATTATGCAAACAAAGTGGTAGAATAAAAACTTTGGTGGGCTGTGGGTTTAAAAATAAAACCATTTCGAACGTAATCGGCCCAGCCGTTTTCGAATAACTACGGAACCCTATACTGAGCATGGCCCGACATGGTCTTGGCCGGTTGTTTGATATTGTATTCTCGCCATTTTCCGCAACTCGACATCTAACGTGCCTATTTTGCGTGATCCCAACGCTGGCCAAATATTTTGCTGCCGCAATATTCGTATCACTTATATAATGGTGTTTCATACTTAATCGCTCAAATCAAACTCATGAGGTGCCGTGTTCCACAGCCTTAGATACCATGGACCCTTTGATATTAAGACACCTGAATGGATGCCTTGGTATATCAGCATAGAAGAAAGTGGAAGATGCCATGCCAGAGGACCTAACCCGCGTATGTGCCAGCCATCCTGGAACCCTTTGATATAGCAAGAATCCTTTTCCCTTTGAGATAGCAGTGATGAGTATTTAACTGAGTGCGTTGCAACCTCAGTGCGCAAAAGTACTCGTTATCATCAGATCGGCTGCGGTCATATACTCATATGCTGACTCCAGCGGCAGCGGTGAAACGCTGGAATGTGGAAGACCAAGCTAACCACGAATAAATAAATATTAATATATATAGTCTTTTTCCTTTCTTAGTTTTAGTAGGTACACACGCCAACCCAGTTAACTCTATCAAAGATTTCGATTCTGGACCGTGTACGTGTTTCACTTAGTCGATTTGACCAAACTTTGATTCGAAAATATAACGCTTATTTTCGAATAGTCATGTCAAATCTCCATAGTACTTTAGCACTACATATATATCTGAGAGAAAGCGTTATTCTTCGAATAAAAGTTTGGTGAAACGCAGCCTTAGTTTTATTTTCAGTGACGTCTCAATTGTTTTTTCTTAAAATCTTGAATTGGTCCCGATCTGTCTTTGTCACCCATTCTTGATTCGTCATTTTAACTGGGGTCAACTATATCAACTTTGGTAATTTGTTGTATTGTCTATTTCATATTGCTCATTTAACCCTCTAATGCATATGAAGCCAAATATGGTTTCATTGGTTTTGGACTCTATTGACTGCTGTTAGGGTTCAAATTTGAAATGCATTTTTGCCTGTCTTATGCATTAGAGGGTTAAGCCTTCGTCAACATCTTCTTTGGGTGTGTTGCTCTAACTACTATCTTGCTATACTATATGCTAACTATAAAAAATTAGGGGATCATCCATTAATTACGTCACACCAATTTTATGATTTTTTGACCCCTCCCTCCCCCTTTGTTACACTTCGTCACAATTAACTACACCCTCCCCCCTTAGTGTGACGTCACATGTAGATTTTTAGTTTAAGGTAAAAATTACAACATCACTTTTTAAGTAACTTTTTATTAGGATTGCTTAAAATTATTCGTAAAATGAACGTACGAGAAAATTTATTTATTCTTCCTCCGACCAAATATTTTCGATTTTCTATTCTTTTATGTTCATGTATTCATGTATGTGAGGATTGTGACGTCACAAACATAGAACTCCTCCCTCCCCCCCGTCACGATATGTCACTTTTTGTGGACCCCCTCCCTCCCCCTTGAGGTGTGACGTAATTAATGGATGATCTCTTAGTGACACAATCAGAACGGCATCAATTTAAGAACTTGACATACGACGACTGAGAGTATAGTTCGTGAAATATAAATTGGTAACTTTCTACCTACATTATAGTAAAAATAAACGTTCAATTTATTTTTCTCGAACTATACTGTACGCATAGCACATGATTGCTATGTCAGTATGTTATCGCTACATGTATAGATTTTCTATCTTTTACCAACAATATGAATAAAAGGGAGATGGATAATCTATCTCGCGGCGACATATTGTCGCACTGAATCATAACACTAACCTTTTCAATGCCACGGCAAAAACAGCAGCTGTCACTCCATCCACGCCACCAAAGTGTCACAAAGGAATTTGTCAAAAACTATAAGCAAGTGCGACTAGGTCTCTATTGATCTGTGACTTGTATATCGGTCTTTGGCGTTGAAACAGTGTAACCAACATAACCGTTATCGCCGTCCACAAGGTTTCAATTAGATTGGACAATGACTGATATATTGGTAGGTACTGATTAACAAGAGAGTTTCAACGCCAAAGACTATTTGTAAGTCACAATCCACAAAATAATATGTAACTATACACGTGCGTAAAGTTCAAATTTAGCTTTTATAGTTTTACGTGGCGTTGAAAAGGTTGAAGCAAGTCACCAGTCTCACGACTCACAGTCAACTATTTGGAATATAGTTGATTTTTGTGGTAAAACATGTTAGTTTATTGGTGTCTGCAAATGACATTGCATTTATTCGTAACTCTTACACGCATCCAGTCCAATTGCCTTATTCATAAAACATCAAGACACATTAGTTAACTGTGTTGGCGATGAAATGATTATATTTAGCTATTTTTGTAACGAACAGGTTGTGTAGCCAATATGCCAATCGCTAACATTCAGTCGCGAACGAAACTCAACTGTCTTCGTCACACCAATAAGAAAGAGTGACAGAGAGAAAACTACGATACACTACCTGCTCAGCGTAGCGTAGCGATTGTCACGTTAGCTAACATAGCTACGGACTCAGATCTATCGACCTCTTTTGAAAAGCAAGTTCAGTTTCTCAAAAGAGGTTGGTGACAGATTGCAAACTCTGTTGCCAAACTTAAAGAAATCTGCATTAACAAGCAACTCGTTGAAAGCGCGGGAAACGTCGGTCTAGGCGGGTGTTTTATTTGGCTTTAAATTTTGAAAATTTATTTTAACTAGTTTAAAAGATCAGATTTGTATAATAGTTTGTATAATATTTCATTACTTATTTCTATTTATTAATTTAAGTGTATATAATCATCGATAGCTGGTAAGTTTCATATTTTTTGTTCATCCATGGACCCTCCCGACGACCCAGGCGGGGGCCCGCCTGATGTCGGTTTTAATGTTACTGTTGATAACAGTTTTTCCAAGTTACCTGATGAATCCAGCATGGATACTGACAGTTCTATGCGGGATGGAGAGCGTGCTGAACGCAAAAGGATGCGAGCTTTGAGACAAAAAATTTGCAAACACTGCAATAAGCGCCGTAGGAAACATGACCCTTCGCGACAACAAAAGCCAACAGACTGTAATTGTGATGAGACCGTTGATTCTACTGAATCTGAATTTAGTAAAATAAAGGATAACATTTTCATACAACCAGTTCTTCCAACCATTCCACAAACTACCACAACTCCCACTCAAAGACCCATAAATATTAATGTAGCTTCTGCCCCCACAAACCACCTCAACTCCTACTCAGAATCCTATTCCAGTAACACAAGAATCACATATTATGAACCCATCCCAGCCATCAAGCAGAACTCTTTATGAGCCCTATGATATTCAAACCATTTACAGTTCACATACAAAAAATAGCATCCTCCGAGTCCGACAATCCATCCCTTCACCAGTACAATTCGGTTACTTTGCCAAAAAAAGTGGTTTCAAAAATATAGTCAATGGTAGCATGAAACGTATAGGTAGGAATAGAATCTCAATGGCCTTTACAAATTACAAAGATGCCAATGACTTCATCAGCAGCCAATACTTGACAACTAATAATTACAAAGCTTTTATTCCCTCATTTAGTGTTACTCGAATGGGTCTTGTTCGTGGTATTCCTACTGAGTGGACTCCGGAAGAAATTGTGGAGAATATTTCGGTGCCAATAGGTTGTGGTAAAATTTTAAAAGTACGAAGACTGAATTATAAGGTTCGATTCAGTTCGCCTCCAGAGTGGAAGCCATCGCAAACAGTGGTGCTAACTTTTGATGGACAGGTGTTACCCAAACGCATTTTTATGTGCTACAATGCCATAACTGTAGACCTATACTCCTACCCAACAATTCAGTGCTACAAATGCTGTCGTTTTGGACATACCAAACTTAAATGCAACTCGCGTCCCCGTTGTTACAAATGTGGTGAAGGCCATGTTGGAGATACTTGCTCTGTAGAAGAAGATTCTGTTCATTGTTGTTTATGTTCTGGCAACCATTTCGCGACTAATAAAATATGCCCTGAATTCGAAAGACAAACCAAAATTAAATCATATATGGCACAAAACTGTGTCTCTTATGCTGAAGCAAATAAAGTATATGAACCAGTGTCAAAGTCGTTTGCTGACATAGCTAGAACTACTCCTCAGACAAGTTCTCCTCGGGCATTTCTGGCGCCGCCTTCCCCATCATCATCTAATCATCCATCTACACCTATTAGATCATATAAAAAAACTATATTCATGAAACCTTCTGTAGCTCCAAAGGTAATTAGAGGCTATAATAAATCAGAACACAACAATCTCATAAGAGATTATGATGCACCTGCACCCGCCAATGGTGTAGCATTGTCTCAATCTTGCAAATCAGATGAACCTGTATACACTATCTCCGATATAATTACTCTTCTAACCGAACTTAATAACAAAAATAACATGTCTTCCTCCAATTCTTCAACCGTACAACGTCGCCCATCTATTATTGACACTCTTAAGGACTTTAACTCCAATTATGGCTCTCAGCCACGAAGTAATCATTCAGTGGAATTGCCGAAGCGCAATATCCAATAAAAGTGACTTGTTCCACTTGCTTAATAAGTATGAACCCCTTATTGTTGTCCTGTCGGAGACATGGCTTAGGCCGGAGTCTGTGTTACGGATTCCGGGTTATGTCATTCTCCGACATGACAGGCCTGACGGCTATGGCGGTGTGGCCATAGTAGTCAGGGATACCATAACATTTTCTTCTTTTCCCCTTCCTGTTTTTAGCGATGACATATCCGTCATTGCTGCACTTGTAAATAATATTTGTATAGTTTCCATTTATTTTTCTCGCCCAAATGTAAATATTTTTGCTCAATTAAATCGTTTATTTTCTGCTCTACCAAAACCATTCTTAATATTAGGAGATTTTAATTGCCAACATCAATCTTGGGGTAGCTCTAATTCAAATTGGTTTGGGGAGCAATTGCTAGATTTAATTGATACACATAATATATGTATTTTAAACACTGGTTTGCCAACCAGACATACTGACCCGGCCCAAGGAGTCAGTGCGCCGGACTTATCTTTATGTTCTACAGATTTGGCTTCTATTCTATATTGGGAACCCCTTCTGTCCTCTTACGGGAGTGATCATTTTCCTATTTTAATAACATTACCCTTTTCCAAGTCTGCTACTGAGCCTCAACCACCTCGCGTTAAATATAACGTAAATAATGCAGACTGGGAGCTTTATTGCCAAGCAGTAGAAAACAAATTTTTAGCTTGTCATGTGGAAAATGATCAAATTTCTGCTGACTCCTTTTCTAAAATACTCATAGAGGCTGCTGACGAGACTATAAACAAAAATTCTGCCAAAAAAACGACACATTCCATCCCCTCCTTGGTGGGACCATGATTGTACAGAGGCGATTAAATCAAGGAAAGGTGCAGAAAAGAAATATTGCGCAGAAATGACTGTCGAAAATTTCGAACATTATTTACAGTCCGTACGTGAATGTAAGAAATTATTTAAGAAAAAGAAATTTGAAGGGTGGCGATCTTTTTGCACAAATATTAATCCAAATGTCAGTCCATCTGAGGTCTGGCGTAACATACGTAGATTTAGATCTGTATATAATAGTTCTTCCCCCAAAATTGCCTGTTCCATTAGCAGACCGCTTTATGGATCGTCTCGCTCCCCCCCATCTGCCTCCCCCTATAATCCTGTAACCTCTTGCATTCCTCCCCTCCATTTCTGATAATCTCTCTGGACTTAATGCTCCCTTTTCCCTACTTGAACTTAAAGGAATTTTAGGACGCCTAAAAGACACAACTCCTGGTGAAGATTCAATACCATACTCGTTTATCAAAAATCTTAACGATAAAGTCCTTCTGATTTATTTGAATGTTATCAACGCGATTATGATTTCGGTGATGCATACCTCTGGCATGGAAAACTCAAAACGGTTATTCCTATACTTAAGCCAAACAAACCTCCCAGCGAGCCGTCCTCATACCGTCCTATTATTCTCTCGTCGGTGTTGATCAAGGTTGCGGAACATTTAGTGAAAAATCGCCCTCGAATGGTTTGTTGAAAGTCGTAATCTCCTAGCAAACTCTCAGTTTGGCTTTAGGAAAAGCAAGAGCACTTTAGACAGTCTTAGTATCTTTACTACGGACATCAGAATAGCTTTTTCTAATAATCATTCTGTAGTCGCAGCTTTCTTAGATATCAGCTCAGCTTATGATAATGTTTTAATATCTGTTCTTAAAGAAAAACTTATCGATCTGAATATACCCATTGTTCTAACAAATTTTTTTATTAATATTCTTAATGAGAGACATATAAAACTTTCGATTGATAATGTTTCGTTCATCAGAACTGTATGGAGAGGTTTACCTCAGGGGTCGGTTCTTAGCCCGTTATTATACAATATTTATACACATGACTTAGAACTTAGCTTGAGTGGATCAGCCGATGTATTACAATACGCAGACGATTTACTAATATATAAGTCCGGTCCATCGATTGAATCTAATTGCCGTTCATTAACTTCTACACTCTGTTTGTTAGAATCCTGGCTAGACCGTAATGGTTTAGAGTTATCCGTATCAAAAAGTAAGGCTGTTTTATTTTCTAGAATGCGCAGACCTCCCCCAATTGACATCAAGTATAGTAATGCTTCTATCCCTTCT